>JAALXK010000402.1:0-63091 GCA_012977745.1 Fusarium anguioides | reverse complement strand
GATTTTGGTCAAGCACAACTCGAGCTGTACAATCTGAACTCGCCCGCAACACAATTGTTTGGAACTTGAAGCTAGACATAGGGTGATCGCAGTATAGACAGGCTCAATAATGAACCAGAGAACTACGCAAAACTTCAAGACAGCCAGAGTCTGCTCCATGCCTCGCCGCCAGTGCCCGCGCCACGCTCGCGCAATTCCTCAAAAGGAGGAAGTAGCTCCTGCCTCCTCCCGCGCAGCCCACCGCATACGGGCAACTTTCTTCTAACGCGTCAACCCCTTTAGGAGGAAGGAACTCTTGCCTTTGATCCCCTTAAAGCAGCCCACTTCTCCTCTTCTCGCACTCATCCATCCTCCACCTCTTCTCTTTTTCTTCATCCTCCATCCTCATCTTCCTCTTTCAACTCTTCCCATCACTCTCGTTTCACCTGCATTCATCATCAAGCTCTCTTTTCAACTCTTCTGGCAAAGCATTTTACACTTGCACGCCGACGGCAGTTCATCTCGTATCTTCACTTCGCCGCACATTGGCTTCTCAACCTCTCGATTCTTTTCACGTTGACGTTGATCACCCAAGATGCGTATCTCCGCGTCTATCGGGGTCCTCATGGCCACCGGCCTCTTGGGTCGCTCTGCTGGTCAGGCAACCGACTACGGGTAAGTTACAACATGCTGCTACTCCGGATTCCAGACTGACTTTTGATGACAGAAACCCCAACGGCAACCCAGCTGGCAACCGGCCTGGAGGATCTGGCAACAACCTTCCTGGCAACACTGACGACGGGTCTGGTAACTTGCCCTTCCCAAGCAACGCTGCGGGAACTGTTCCTGGCTCTCTGCCCAGCAGTGTTGGTCCCATCTCTCCTGGTGATGGCTCCAATGGTCTTCCTCACAACGATATCCCCCCTAATGGCCCTGGTGGTGTCCCTGGTGGTGTCCCTGGCAGCTTCCCTACCAATGCACCTCAGAACATCCCCGGCTCACCTGGTTCTGGCGTCTCTGATATTCCCACCTGCCCTCTCCGCTCCACAAGAACCGTTGTTGTCACTGTCTACCCCACCGACACCCAGGAAGGATCGGATTTTCATTGGCCTGACGATTCGGATTCCGATGGGTCTGAATTCCCAACTCCTTGGCCTACCAACCCTGCAGGAATCACATCTCTGATGCCAGGTTCTGTTGTCCCTCCCTTCACTACGTTGACACTTGATATCTGGGGTCCTGATGGAAGCCCCTCGGGTTCTGATACTGGAGCAAATGGTGGCATAGGCTCTGGCGATGGAAACGACCCCGGTGATGTCAATAGCTCTGGTGATGGCAACAGCTCTGGTGATGGAAACAACACTGGCAACGAAAGCAGCCCCGGGGATGGTTCTGACAACTCCAACGATGGAGCTAGTTCGGGTGACGGCAACAACTCTGGCTCAGATGGTGAGAATGGCTCTCAGAACAACCCGGGTTCTCCCTTCTCTTCCTCTGCTCCTGGCTCCAATGGTGCCCCTGCGTACTCCAACAGTGCTTCTGGCGATGACTCTTCTATCCAGTTCCCTGGCCCTTCTGGCGTCAACACACTTGCACCTATCCCTTCCCAAACATCCGGATCTCCTAACAATGGAGGCGTACAAAGCAATCAGCCCCAGTTTCCTTCTGCAGGACCTGCTCAAGAAGCCAGCGACAGTCTCCCCGTCACTACCGGACCCGGACCCCAAGGTCAAGGCGAAAACTCTCCATGGTTTACCAATGCTCCTGGTGACAATGGCGCTGAACACCCGCCTTTTCCCCACTTCACTACCATCATTGGTCCCGATGGATTGCCCACTGTGGTCAACAATGACGGCAATAATCTTCCTGGCCAAGAACAGCCTCCAGCAACCTCAGGTTTCCCCCAGAACGGTAACAGCCCGGGCCTTCCTGGCGGAGTTCCTTCAGGATTCCCTATCCCTCCTATCTCTACTGGCACCCTCGGTTCTCAAGAACCTTCCAACTCTCAAGCTGGATCTCTTCCTGGTAGTGGATCTGCAGTAGGAGTCACAACCTGTGCAACATTCACCGTCACTGGCACTGATGGCCTTCCCACCGTTGTTGATTCCACTTGGATTGTCCCTTTCAGTACACCTTCCTTCGAGGACTCTTCACAGCTTCCCATCACTGGAATTCCCCAGGCCTCGCTTTCAGGCATTCCAATTGATGTTGGTAGCATCCCAACTGGCCCAGTTCCCGCGCCCAGCTCACCTCAAGATGGATCTGGAAGTTTGAGCACAACTAAATGCACAAGCTACACCATCATTGGAACTGATGGTCTTCCCACTGTAGTCCACTCTACTTGGGCTATTACTACTGCTACGCCTGGGTCTGGAGGTCCAGCTGGCCTTCCGGGCTCAGACACCTCTGGAGGTTTCCTGACTATTACTGGTCTATCCACCTTCGGCCCTGCTGGTATTCCGGGAGCCATTCCTACCCCATCCAGCTTGGACAATGCTTCACCTATCACCACCTCCACAAGCTACACTGTCATCGGCACTGATGGCCTTCCAACTGTCATCGGCACCACACTGGTTGTTCCTGGGCCAACCAACACCGATCCTAGTATGTCTTTTGGCTCTGAAGGCCCATCGTGGGCTTCTGGTGCTCTCCCCAACAGCGCCACACCAGCTGCTACTATGCAGACCACTCAAGCTCCTGAACTACCCTCCTCTGGAGCCTCTGATACTACTGGATCTGGGGATATTGGAAGTGGAGGCATTACCGTTTGTACAAGCTACACTATCATTGGAACCGATGGTCTGCCAACTGTTACCGACTCGACATGGGTCATCACTGGATCTACCGATGCACTGTCTGACATGCCTGGTAACCCTTCCTTTGTCTCTGATTCACTTCCATCTGGCTTGCCCACTGGCAACCCCGGCTCAGTCACAGCATCCCCAAGCCTCCCCTCTGATGGTAGCCAAGACAACATGTCTGGTCTCACCACCTGTATCACCTACACAGTCATTGGAACAGACGGACTCCCAACTGCCGTTGAGTCGACATTTGTTCTTCCTACTGCCCCTGGAACTCCCACTGGCAATGGCCAAACTGGTTCGTCACCCGAATCCTCTGAGAAATTCACCACAATCACAACTGCTGTAGTCCTTGGCCCAGATGGAAACCAAACACCAACTGTACAGACCATTGTCTTCAGTGCTTCTTCTGCTCTTGGTGTGTCAGCCGATGTTCCCCAAGGAACTGCGTCCGGCATTACATCCTCAGCTGTCTCTGGACCCGTCTTCACCACTGGAGATTTGAACCCTCTTTCAACAGACTCCCCAGACCTTAATGGCTACGACGATGATCTTCCTGCTGGTTCTGTCTCGGCTATACTCACAGAAGCTAGCGCCGACGCGCAAGGTGCGTCCGCTAGCGGGACAACTACTGGAACCATTACATGGACTGCCACTTCATTTGTCAATCCTTCAGATGGCGCAGCACAATCTCCTTCCACAGTCAACCCATCAGGTGACGGTGCTTCTGATCAGCTCCCTCAAACCGCCTATGGATTTGTGGCCAGCGAAAGCACTCTATGGCCTCTTTCTGCAACTCTACAGACCTCTACATGGACTAACGTGATCAAGGAGGAGACTACTTCTTACACAATCAACTACCCTCTTACTACCCTTGCCACTATCACTGCTCCTGGAAAGAGACTTTTCCATCGTCGAGGAATGTTCTGGTCCAACTCGACTACTTCTGCATCTAGTATGACTTCTTCTACTGCTATAGAATCGACTTCCGCGGCTAGCTCTCCTTCTATCTGTGCTACGGGAGGAAGTATCGGCAATACCACCATTGATGTAAGCTATCCTTGCTGAATAACAGCCCATTGCTAATCTCATGCAGTTCGATGACTCCAAACCTGGACCTCTCTTCAACCCCGTCGAGAACATCTGGTTTTCCGGAGGCTTCCTCATCGCTCCCCCATCCTCTCAGCAGCGTCAGCCCTATATCCCTACTTCCGGTGGCCAATTGGTCGAGTTTGTTCCTCCAGCCCTCTCGAATACTACATCTACAATCTCAGGGGACGTTGCCCAGATTGGTGTTGGACCTCATGCCGCCAGCCCTTGCTTCCGATTTGACTTTTTCGGCGCTAGCCTTGGATGTGATGCCCATGGAGACGAGAAATGGTGCGAGTTTGAGATCTCAGCATACCGCTGGAATGAGACCTCGTCAAATGAAGAGTCCATCGGTTGGTCGGAAACCAAGCAAGTCCCTGCTTGTCCAACATTCTCCGAGGGTGGCTACGAGCTGACTCGCGTTGATCTTGATGGCTACAAGGATCTCTCCTCGGTCCTGATCACTGCTCGCGTTTCCCAAAACCTTCGAGTCTGGTGGGGAGATGATTTCCACGTTGGCTGGACTGACAACAGCTGTATTGCTGCATCTTGCCGCAACAACGTTCCATCTCAGCTTATCAAGCGAGAGACTGTCATCTCTGCTCTGCGACAAGGTGTGTATCAGTGGACACCCCATGAGCTCAAGCGTCTGAAGGACGGGTTGGTTTAGGAATCTGCCAATTGAAGAATGCTACGATGCAACGGGCCTTATGTTTATTTACGGGTGGCGCATTCATGTTGAGCGATTTGCTCTGTATTACTGTCACGATTTGAAACGAATTTTCTTGGACGGGCGGTGCAATGGTTGATGCTGGGACATGGGTTTAATTGAGAGGAAGTTAGATGGATGGGAAAGCATCATGTCAGATATGATCGGATAACCCTTGTTTGCCCAAGTAATCCAGATAAAAATGCATTACTTCTATTCATTTCACTCGATGCTATGGATCTCAGTAACTCTCAATGTGCACAGGCGAAAATAGACTAGTGATGACTGCAACGATTTCCTTCAGCCTGCTCCTCATAAGTATAATATGAACATGAGGCCTTTGGTGTTATGATACATATTCTTATAATAGATTATACACATGCCCCTTCAAGCCCACAACTCAAAACCACCTGTCAAAACCACATAGCTCTATCTCCAGATCATGTCTCAAAATACATGATTGTATCAACTAAGTCAGTCCGATGATGCACTGGCATATTCAGATTCGTCGTACTCGATGTTATCGTCGCTGGAATCACTATCACCAGCTTCGTTGGCACCCATGTCGTCAACCCCGTAATACTCATCGTCTCTGCCGTCGTCTGCAGAGGTTGGCAATGAAACTGGTACTAGATTTGTGTCAGAACCCGCATGATTCGACTCTGCTGGTTTGAAGAAGATGTGATCCTCCTGAAGGTGTTTGCCCTGGCTCACAAAGCCCATTGGGCTGTGGGCGAAGTCTTGGCCCCGGCGACGGACTGCAAGCCATTCCTGAAGGAATGCGAGGGGGTTTTTGACGAGTCTTCGCTGTTCAGCTTCGGCCTGCAAACTCTTAGAATACTGTGTCTGATTGGGCTCGCTATCATCGTCTGCTTCTTGGATCTCAATCACACCCTCCTGAATTCCAAGCAAGTCGCAAATGGCATCATATTCATCCCAATTAAAGTACAACCGCCCGGCGTAGATTCCCAGCTCAACTTGTAACCAGCTCGGAGCCTTCCAGTCTGGAGGAAGTGGCGGGATGCTGTAGAATGTCAAGTCGTTGAAATGAAGCATATGACGTGTGGTAGGCGCAGAGTAAACAAGAAGATGTGTGAGGACTTTGGAGTCGGGATCTTGCATGAGAGGAATTAGAGCTTCGGCTTCTTCGGGTGTAATAACGATGGCGATTTCGACGACAGAACTCCACAAGATCCAGTTGACAGGGCGCTATAACTTGTTAGTATAACTGATATGGAATTCGTTCAAAAACATACCAAAAAGTCATCTGTACTGAGGTCCCCCTTGGGTTTGATGGTCCGACCAAACTCAATCGTCTCGAGAAGCTTCGAGTTAGTGACATTTGAGTGAACATTATATTTGCGTCCTATCCCAGTCTTGGCCAGAGCATGGAATACGTGGTGGAAGTAGTTAGTATCTACAGGCAGTCTGCCGGTTCTGATAAAAGCCTCAAGACTGGCATTGAGACCAGGAAAAGAATAAGGAGAATAGTGCTGAGGCTTCTTCACTTGTCGGACGGATTCCACTTCGAAGGCGACCTCTCTCTCTTGTTCGACTTCTTGGAGAGCAGAGGCATGCACAGCTTTACCAGTGTCCTGGAATGTTTTACTTCTAGCATTGAGCTCCTTTATAAATCCATTGAGAACTGGATTGTCGGATGCCTGTATAACTGAGGCGCGGCCCTTCGTCTTCGGTTCGTAGAGGTTCTGAAGGCTCTGCTGTTCGCCCTGCTTGATCGCCTGGACGTATGATTTTCGTTGAGACTTTTCGAGCAGAAACTTTGGGTGATCCAACGCCGCTTGCATTCGACGACAGTAGTCCATGCCTTGGGAGAAGTAGAGGGGCTGTAGCTGCTCGATCTGGTCACATGTGTTGTGCATGAGCCATTGGATGACATCCGATGAGTCGATAGACTCGTGCATGGTTTTGTTCTGAAGATCGGCGATGCTTTGGTGGACCTCGGGAGGGATAAAGAAGGCAACAGCTTGTGTTGTTCCTAATTGTCGTAAGCGCATTGCAGCTAGAGTGATGGTTAGCATAATACCCCAAAGTCCCATAAGGTAGGACAGGATCCCAAAGCTATAAAGTAGGATAAGGTAAATAAATGCGGCCACGACTTACCTTGTACAGTGTGGTCTTTGGTCTGACCTAAACGCAGAGTTAGGGCATCCTTCGCATTAGGAGGCAGCCGAAGGTCTGTTCCACGAGTATGTGCTTCATCAAGATAAACCAAGCAGTTGCTGAGATCGTCGGCAAAGGGAGATGCTAGAAGGGGCGTTCGTGTGCCCTCCTTGGTCAGAATCCAAGGCTTGTTGTCTTGGTCAAAGTACAAGCCGGCCAGAGCAGATCGGTCGATCTTGAGCCACTGCTGCGCAAGAGTGAAATTGTCCATCTCGAGAATCTGAGCCCTTGCACCGATCAAAATACGGATTGACCGTCCTTTCTCCATCCCTCTGTGTAGGCAATGAAGAAGGTCCATCTCCGTAGCTCGGCCCATAAGCTCTGTTTTGACATCTTGAGGCAGAATACAACGACGATTCCGGGAGTGTAGAAAATAGACTAGGACCTCAGCACTGGTATGGTGAAGACTCGAAAGATCCTGTTGTTCAATATTCAACGGTAACATGGTTCTGTTGTCATTTGTACCGCTGAAACCTGTGCTTAGTGCCTTCTCTGAACCTTTATCGTTCTCTATAGTGGTGGTGCTAAGGGGTATATCCCATCCATTGGACTGGAGCTTCACCTCGAACTGCTTTGCATGACGCGGGAAGACGAAGTTGTTCAGAAAATAATCGACGACTACTCCATTGTAACGCACAATCTTCCAAATATCACCCATCTGCATCTCATCATCGACGTTGATTGAGTTCCAAGCCTTCAGCGATGAGGGAAAACGCTCGGAGCTCTTGGTCCAGGAGTCGTATTCAGCTGCCGGGTCGTCGGATTTGAGGACATGCTCCAGTGATTGGCGTAGCTGCGAGGGGCTCACGCCGTCGTAGTAGAAAGCTAGACATGTGAAGAGAATAGCAACATCAGGGTGGCCCCATTCAGACTGGTCGCTCGGAACACCTTTGGCGTGAAAAGGGACGGCAATAGGGTCATGTAGAGGGTGGAGACCATATTCGACATTCCACCTCTTCTTCAAAGTCATCATAAGAATCCGATTCACGAGTAAACCACGCAGGAGATAAATGGTCTGCTTCAAGCTAGGCTTGTCTGGAGATAGGTTTCGAATGCGTTCAATGCTCGCCGGCCGAGGTCTGGGTGAAGTTAGGAAGTCTTTGACCGCCACTCTGTCTCTTATCGCCATTGCATGCTCAGTCAACGGCAGGATACCTCCAGACCCTTTGCATATGTCTGCAGTAAGTCTTCTGACGAGTTCATCCTCAACGTCTTGCCGTAGGAAGTACACAAAAGGGAATCCACCACCCTCACGGCGTATAACACTTATGGAATGAGGGAAGGCTCTTGGTAGGTCGTAAAGGTAGTTGTCAACAAGCCGCAGAACAGCCTCAGCGACAAGCCACCTGTGTGGGTGACCGTCAACAGTTGTTTGGGAGCCTGACGGATAGATAAGCTGGGTTCTGACTGCTAGTGTGTAGTCAGACTCGTCCAGGATATCTCTGGAGACCCTTGAGAGCCACTCATGCACCTTGATCATAGGTCCTGCTTACTCGGGCTGCTCGTCGAGAAGGCGCTGCCGCCCGCTGAGCATGAACGACATATGATGCTCGGGCTGACATATCATGACGCCGCCTGACTTGAGCATCTCTCGATGGACAGAGTGATAGACTCGGATGTTCTTTTCGGTTGTGGGAGTCCTGCGGGAGAAGGGCACATGCCGGATACCACGCCCAAGGATACCCCCAAGTCGGGCTTGCAGCAGCTGAGCCGTCTGCTGAAGAAGAGCTTTTGGCACAATCACTCGCACAAGCTGTCTCTTGTTGGCAAGGGCTGCTGCGGCCATAGGGATAATACAGGACGTTTTACCTAATATTAGGTTAGCATTTACCGAACTTCAAAGCTTTCCTTTACCTAAGGCCTAACCTAAGAGACCATAAGCCAAACCTAAGACTTCTCAGGTTTACCTATGGCTTCTCAAGCTTGACTTATGCCTCACAAGGAGAACCCTCAAATTTCTTAAATTTACCTTGGCCCATGTTCATCTGTAGTACAGAGTTTAACCCCGATTCAGGGGAGATAGTAGCTAGAGCAACATCAATCTGAACCGGACGAATCATCATGTCGGATTCAATTTCTAGTAGTAACCAATCCGGGTACTCTTCTGGGTTCCAATTTGAATGTCCCTCATTCGACTCTTCCTCATGATATCTGCCCGAAACGTTCTTCGATGCCAGATCATGAAGCCGGACCTGCCTCTGATACTTGGTGATATTGACTCCCATCTCAACAATAGCCTTTCGCATTCCACTTCCAAACTTGTTAGTGGGAGCCTGGGAAACCGAACCCAGAGAAGAGAGTAGAGTCGATTTGGTCACAATTGGCCATAAACCCCCAGCCTTGAGCCACGAAACCCTTCTCTGGGAGCACATTGGACCCGAAGTTCTTTCTAAGGCCGCCAGAAGCGCCTGAAAACCTGCCTCAACTTTGCTTAGACTGACTTTGATTTCAGCATCTCGGGGCTTCATGGGTTTCCTGAAGTCATGAGGAGGATCGAGCCGCTGAAAGGCTTCTATGCTCTTCTGAAAGTCGCTGGCGTATCGTTTCTTTACTGCTGATCTTGAGGTTTCTAGCCCGTGTGCTATCGCCTGCAGCTTCATAGTTGATTCTGAGATTTCCTTGCCAGTAGGGAAAGGGGTATTGAGCTTTATGAGCCCATGCCATAGTGAATTAGCCCCAGCACCTTTCGAAGAGAGATTGGCAAAATCCTTCTCGCTCAAGAACGGTCTGTCTGATTCATTCTGAGTTATCTTGGTCAATCTGGAAGTCTTGTAGGGCTTTGCTAGCAGTTGGTGAAGGTCAAAAATTTCGGCTCCTCGAATTCGCACGGCGAAAGAATCCTCGGATTGGGGGACTGGAGGCGGTTCATATCGATCTTTGGCTTCCAGTGCCCTCCGGTCGAGAATCATTTGTACTTCTTTGAGATGTTCAGACAGATCCCTGTTCATGAGAAGGCGCTTCCACTCGGGGCGAATGGCTTCCATGGCAGTATCTATATCAATCAACAAAGACCCTACCGGAAGGCCACTGACAGTAGGTTCTAGACATGGCCATTGACCGAGTAGATGATTGGCAAAAAGCTTACAGTCCTCTTCTACCTTGGCCTCATGGTTGGCCTTTTCAATTTGCATCCTTCTCAGGGCCTTGCCGCTTGCGTACTGGCCCAAACCCATCGCATCGGTTTCGGGCGCAGCAGCTCTGTAAGGCCTGATGAGTTGGAGGATATAATCAAGCTGCGGCGATTGGTTGGGTTGAAAGTGATCGAATCCATCCCATTTTGGCAAATCGAGATCTCTTAGGTCACTAAAGACCGCATGAGCGACTAGGGCTCGCAGAAGCGGCAAATTCGCATCGAGGTGGAATGACATTGGGCCGAGCACATACATGAGCTTGTACCTATCTTTGTTGTCTGTTTCTCGGGCGAATTTGACAAGTGACCCCCAGCATTGAATGGCATTGACCTTTAACTTCTCACTGAGAGAGGCCCCTTCAAAAGGTGCTATAAATCCACCGACTGTGCTGCCTTGCTGCGACGAGAGAATTTGGGCAATGGAATCAGTGGTTTTGAAACTCTCAGGCCACTGTCGGATCATATGTGTGATTTCGAGTACATTCCGGTGCATAATGTTAACAGTTGAAGGGCGGTCTCGAGAGATGTAAATCCGGTTAACTGGCTCTGCCCGGCTGGATGCATCCCCGGAGTACCTTTCAACAGCTTCTTGCCGTAGCATGGCCCGCTTATGTAGATGGAGATCCCCTGGCGAAGGTAACTCAGGAGGGGTAGCGCTTTGGTTGGTCGCAAAGGTTGACAGAGTAGTTGATTCATGAAGGATGCGATCCACGATTTGTCTGTACGCAGAGAGCTGAAGGGTAACAGGCAGCGACTCAATCCAATTGTCGGTGCGCATAGCTCTCATTTCAAGCGGGTAGTACACTCTTTTCGGAGTCAATTGAGCGATCTTGCTCAGTACCAATGTGGAAGGTGGGTGAAGCGGTGACCACGGCTGAGATATACCTGCTTGAAGCCATTCAATAGCCTCTTCGGTGCCAGTACGACCAGTCAACGGATCAGGGAGAAGAAAGGATGTAGATGCATGAATGAGAGCCTTTATGAATACAAGAGTCGGTTCTGGTGCGCAGTCGATTCTTCCCAGTGTGGTGTTTATGTTGAACCTTCCATATATGCCCGAGGGCTCGATTCTCACTGTAACATGGCACCCTTCTGATTGAGCACTGACGTTCCCGATAGGTACCAGGATAGACCTTTGCATCGGATTCGTCAGACTGGTGCATACGAGTTTGGTCCGCAGGCCATACCAAGTTCCCGCGTCTTGGTTGGTGTCGATCTTGCATTGTAATTGAGGCGACTGGAGGAGACGGTTCTTGTTGGTATGAAACGAGATATTGAGTCTCGTAAGCTCTACAGTAAGATTCCGATTTGCCCCTGATTGGTAAACAACAATTTGTCCGTGGTGTTCAAAACAATCTAGAATCCGACCAATACGATTGAATAAGGGGCTGTAGGGGTTGACAACAAAGTCCTTTGTAGGAAGACCTCTATATAAACGTGATTTCGCGCAAGACCCATTTTCGAGGTTCAAAATGTACCATTTATGGGGATCATCTGGCCAAGGCCTCTCTTTCCTCGTGATGAGCACTTCTCCTGTCCTCAGGTTGAGCCAGTGGAAACAATTGTGTAATAAGGGCCCTGGGAGATCAGATGCAGACTCGTTGTAGAAGGTCTCTCGTGGTATCAATTGCAGTGCATATCTTCCACGAAATGCCTTCAGGAGCAGGTTGCCCTCCGCATTGAACCCCACGTGAACCTGGTACTTTTTGAGCCTTACGCACAACTGATACTGCATTCCACAACGATTCGAGGGAAAGGTCAGAAGAGCTTTGTTCCCGAAGAGCTCGTCCCAGACGAGGGCATGTTTGGGATCTTCGGGTAGCTTTCCCATTGGCTGAGAGTCGACTAAAAGCAGTCCTGTCACGTAGTTGAAGAGAACGGTCTGCTCTATTGCTTCAGTGCTTGATTTTGACTGACACGAGACGCAGTGAGGGATATCTGGGTTTAGAGTCACTTTGTAAAACACTCGGGCAGATCCTTCTTCCTCGGGCCACATTTCACGAAGTGAAAGGCCGAAGCCTTCGGGGTTCTCGACGATATTTTCTGAGATAAGTGGTGCGAGACGATAGGAAAGTCGGATATCTCGAATGATAGCCTGCTGAAGGAGTGGAGGTAGTATCTCCAGCTTCACCACATGGTTGTCGTTTACCATGATGCAGCTTTGGATGTAGGTCTCAAGCTCAAGAGGTGAATCCTCAAAAGACCCGGACAGCAGAGGTGTATACGTTCTTTTGCACAAAAGCGCAGCCCAAAGGGCATACTGTTGGAATCGCTGTGCGGCCTCAGCGTCGACAACTTTGTAGGACTCGGCACGAAGAAGCTTGAACCAACGTACACAAGTATCTCTAGCACGTAACAGAAGAGAAACCGCCTTGCCAGAAATCCGAGGCATAGAGGAAGCCCGTGAGAAATCGAGCAGACGAAGTGTAAAGGTAAGGATCGTCTCCATCAGATATATTTCTCTCCAATTAGCCGATAGACTATCAAGCCGGTGGGAGATTTGTTGGATCAACGCCTCACAGAAACTTGAGTCGCGGAACACCTCATGAATGAGTCGAAAATCGCTTCGGGAATAATCTGAAGGGCCACACTGAAGCGCAAGATGAGTCAAAAGGATCATAGTGGCTTCATTGGAAAAGTTCAAGTTTGCCGAAGCCAGTTCTGTTAGGATTGATATCCGGCGTCGAGACTTTCCCGAAGCTACAGTCTGGAAAGCCAGAAATTCGTGAACGTTGACTCCCTGGGGGCATTTGGAAACCGTCGCAATGATTTCATAGGAGGAAGGTCCGTATACACTCTTGAAAATGGCCGTCTCGTGGAGAATCTGTGACAACGGGGAGGGAATCTGAAGCTTGACGTGACGTACGAAGCTAAGATGCCCTCGACGGCTGGGCCACTGCTTCGTTCGGTCATCGCAATATGCTAATTTCAGGCCGTTTGGTCGACAAACGCCATATTTCCCGTTGTCCCACTCGACGGGGAGGGACATAGCCGCATAGTGAGTTGTGAGAACTATTTGAGCGTTAGCTGATCTTTCTCTTGCATTAGGACTAAAAGGACTAAAAGGATTGGGACATCCTAAGCCTAAGATCATCCTAAACTTAGACCATTATCCTAAGACTTAGACTAAGGATGGGAACATTAGGGCTAAGTTTAGGACTTGCGGTTGAAGATTAGGAAGACATCATCCTGAAATATGATGCAAGAGGGCTGATATTAGTGCTTATACTTACAAGACTTAGTGACAGATCCTAAAGAGCAGTTCATTGATGTGTTATTCGAGAACTGGTGTAGCTGCTGATATTCTCGTATCCAGCACTTCGGATCGATGCCTCCTTCCGACAAAGGTAGGGCCAGGTTCGATATGATATTCCAAGTGACATCGCGGTATGTTGCCAAAGTCTGTGGGCAGGCAAGCTCGAAGATAACCGATTTTGCCACATGCGGATCGGAGGGTAGGGGGTGTTCATACGCCTCAATTCGAAGTTTTGCCAGTTGCCGTTTCAAATAGCAGCGCCGGCATTTAGGGTCATGAGAAGGCGTAAGCAGGTTGTCATCGACTATATAAACACATGTACTTTCATCAATAGTCTTGGCAAGGTTTGTGTGCTCTTGACTTTTGGCCTTCCATTCGGCTTGCTTTTCATCCCGCAAGCGAGTAGCCCAAGTCTCAATCGATTCGTGCAAGGCCTTCATCTCATCTGCTGTGTCGGACGACTCATAGAACCGGTGGCCGAAGGAGCCGCGCACCGGGTCGTCAAAAATGCTGGCCGAGCCGCCTTGGCAGGCAGCAATACGCTCCTGTAGGTAGACCTGGATTTTCTGAAGACGCTTCATTTCGTCGAATGCCGGAAGAAGGAGTACATCCAGCATCTCAGGTCGAAATACCGGGTGGAATTCGCTGATGATTGGATAGATGGCACGGGCTGCCTTATCCATGACCACCCAGAGGTCCATGATGTTGAGGATCAAGGTGCTATTTAGTTCGGGGATATTTTCGTATACTCCAGAGGCCTGGTGCAGGTAGTCCTTGATCATGTAAGTGACCTTTTCAATTGTTGAGCGCGGAGACAGGCCCTGTTCGTTGTAGAACCTAATGTGATCAAGTTCCTTATTGATCAATTTGAAATGGACAATGCCGAAAAACTTCAAATGCTGCTTCGCAGCTTTTGCGATGCTCACGTTGTTCTGTTGGCCAAGATGGCGACTGGTGGGCTTCGAGTAACCCTGTTGCCAGATCCTCTGTAGAACGTTTCCGCTAAGCCTGAGATCCAACCTCATATCGTCAAATGCTGCTTGCTTAGGGAGCGGTGGGATTGACTTTGTCATCGTTAGTTTCTGCTGCTTCCAAGATGCCTCGATGAATGTGTTTGCTTTGGAGATGATGTTCTGGATCTGGGGGCTGAGACGAAAGAAGAGGTACTCAATCCTTTCCGTGACCTGGGGGTTTTGAGACCGTTCATTGTCCACATCTAATTTTACCAGGCGTCTACAGATCTTCTTTTTCAGGTAATCAAGGCGATCAATTCGAATTCCTAACTGTTGAACGTGGGCGAGGAACTCGCTGAAAAGATGAGCAAGCAAGAACTTGTACTCGATGCGGCCAATCTCGCCTCCTAGACGCTGTGCCAAGTAACGCAAAATCGCAACACGCAACACAAGCCAGTAAGGGAGTCGCTTCCACGGCTTTTCTGCGTTCTTCCATAATACATCGTCTCGAACCATCTTTTGTAAGAGGATTGGTGCGAATCGACGACCGTTCTGTTGCAAAATGCCCATAAGCATGGAAGAGACGAGTGCTGGCTCAGAGGTGTTACGATACTCAGGCATAGTAGTCCCGGCTTTGAGAGCGTGGGCGGAGAAATCAGCAAGTGATTCACGGGACGCGTTGTCGAGAAAGCTCGCAAGGTTCGCGACGAAGCCAGTTTCGCGAAATGTTTCTATAGGGACAGCGACAGCACATCCAGGAAAGTCCCACTGCAGAGCATTTTCTGTGGCCAAAACGTCTTCGTTTCTTGCTGAAGTTTCGAAAGCTTCAAAGACAACTGAAGCACCAAATACGGGGCTGCGTGATGTCAGTAGGACAGTCTAGGTTATAAGGGGGGCGGTGCTTACTCTTGTGATCGACGGATGTACAGGGCACAGTTTTGACTTCGGACGTAAACGACGACAAAATCCAATTCTCCAAGATCGTTGAGCTCTCGTACAAGAGCAGTTCGGTCAACATGACCACTAGAGTGAATACTTTTTGTGGCACGAAGACCTCTCTCAACTGAGTTCCAAGCGTAACTCAGTTCGTTGTGAGGCAAGTCACGAAGATGCTTGACAGAGGCAAGAAGCCGATCTGTGAGTAAAATCTCAATCCCGTGCAGATTTGCATCTTGGCTATGCGGTAGTTGAGATGGAAGAACAAGATGATTGTACAGCGCATCATGCATCGAGGATAGTAAAGGGTCGTAAGGGTCGCGACCAGTAGCGGCCGGCATCGCGGTTCTTCAAAGGCTGACAGCGATGAGACTAAAGAAATGATGAAGGATTAGAATGAATTTTGGTTGACGAAAAAGAATATCAAAAAAAGTCAAAATAAAGGAAGATGTAGGTGATTTACTGCCATATGAGAAGGTGACGGTGACGGACGGCTGCAGCTAACTGTTGGTAACTTTAGGTAACTTAAGGTAACTTTAGGTAATCTTAGCTATGGAACAGATCCTAAACTACATACTCCCCTAAAGCCATTATGCCTACTCAGATACCTACCTGGGTAGGGTCTTTACAGTATGGATACCTACCTATGCTCAGGCAGCCCAGGATATCAAGAAGGAGAGATGGGTCCATGGAATTGATACTTTACCGGGTGAATGTGCAGAAGCTTGAAAGTAAAGTGAATATTTTACACTTCAAGGGGTTCGTTCATTGGTTGAGTTTAGGCAGGGGGCCGGCTATTGTTGGCCGTATGTAAGTTGCCTTGATGGGCGGCCTCGTGCAGACCGGCTAATCACAGTAGATGCGTCAGGTTGATCAAGTTGTATAAAAATGTTGATTCAAGGGGAGATATCCATCAAATAAGTCTAGCTACCGTTTTGCCTACTAGGTTCGCCGAAACATACATCCTTGAAAGCGTTTGCGAACCCATCGAACCCTAGTCACATAACTCGATGACAACCTTTCCGACCTGCTTACCCTGCCAAACATGATTAATAGCCTCCTCGGCTTTGTCAAAAGTCCAAGTTGAGTCAAGAATATCCTCAAATGTCATCTGCGTCGCTGAGATGGCAGCCATGAGTTCATCCTGGTCATCCTTGGAGCCAGCATTGATACCACGGACGTTCAGTCTTCGGTCAATAATAGTTGAGACGAATTCTTTGAGGTGCTCAGGCTTTGGACCGCCCAGGTAACCTACTTGGCTGACGACTCCCCCACGTCGAGTACACTCCATTGATCGAACGAGAGAGCTGCTGCCGCCATTCTCAACGACGAGATCAACTCCAATACCGTTTGTTAGACGGAGGACTTCCTTGTGCCATTCTGGGTGTGTCCTATAGTTGACTGTTTGGATATCTGGCTTTCCAAATTGCTTCTTGATCTGTTTTAACTTCTCGTCGCTTGAGGAAGTAAGGATAACGCGAAGTCCTGAGGCACGGGCGAGCTTAAGAGCGAAAGTCGAAACGCCACCAGTACCTTTAGAGGTTAACAAAGCGCCATTGTTATTACTCTAATAGATTTACCTTGGATGAGAACTGTTTGACCAATAGTAGCTCCCTTGAGAGCAGACCATGCAGTAGTTCCCGCACAAGGAATGATGGAAGCTTGTATCCAATCAAGATGCTCAGGCAACTTGGTAACTAACTTCTCGTCAAAAATAATATAAGTCGCCAAAATACCATCTTCATTAGCCGCAAGCCAAGATCTTCCCGTTGATCGAGCATTTACGAACTCTGAGTCAGTAATTGGAGCAACTCGGTCACCTACTTTGACAAGTGATACTCTATTGCCAACCGAAATGATCTCACCAGCGGCATCGTTACCGAGAACACCATTAGGAGTAACAGGCCAGGGATTCCCACCGTTGGCAATGTTGGCATCACGATAATTAAGAGCAACAGCGTGAACTTTGATGAGCACGGCTGTGGGGTGAAGAGGGAGAGGAAGATCTTCTGTGACGAGCTTGACTTTGGGGGCGTCTTTGGTGCAATCGTCTGTTCGACGCCATGCTTGGCGTTGAGTAGGTTGAGACATTTTTGTTCAGGAAAAAAGAAGTGTTTATTAGAATGATCTCTTTATGATCGTTTGGCCTCGAAGCGAGAGGCAAGTCCTCTTATACTAAGGTCATGGTGTTGAAAATGCCCTGTTGCTGACATATGCGCGCGGGGTAAAATGAATTTCTAATCAATAGTAGTGTATTCTCATAATTCTATCATCTTATTATGAGATCATTGTAATTGTGCTAGATCTCTTGAATGTTTCTTTGCTTTAGTCACGGAGAGTGTGCGTCGGTTTCCTGAGCCGCAGGGTAACTAAGGTATCGAGCAGACGAGACAAGTCATACCTTATTTGGTAACACCACTAGCAGTCCGTGAGGAAAGGAAACAAATTTTCACACTATATCTAAAAGTACGTGAGCATTTCTAATCAAAGACTCCGATCTTCCTTCTTAGCACCTGAGATATAGGCTGGACGCTATTTCTCGGCTTCCACTTCCGACACATAGTCATTATCTTGAGCGACACCTTTTGAACATCGACCATAGAGGTGAATAAACCACAACAAGATTTATCGAGTAGCTGTAAAGCATTATAGTGGACCGGAACATTTCTATGATATCTGAACTCATACAATAGTCCCTTTACTAACTTCTTTTGCACTACTCCTGACTTACACGTTCACTCGCAGCACACCATCTCGGGAAAGGAACCCGTCAATATTACCCTACAGTAACTCAGCAATAAATCGAGGCACCTTATATTTCCGGTTTCGGCGTTCGAATTATGACTCCTTTGGGATTCTATAAACTAAGAGCCCCGGAATGGAAACTTCGAGGAGACACACAGTAGCAATGAGTAGATGTCCGTAGGATAGGTTTGCATAAGAAGCTCAATGCTCTACTCCAGGTGTATCATCGATCACTTTCTCACATACTCGCCCAAGATCATCAAGCATTATCCCCAATTCTCATATATAGATATGTCCGATCTCAAAATCGCAAAGATAGGCGTTTTCAAAGTCGACCTCCCCTACTCTGGTGGCGCTTATTTTTCTTTCTGGTGGCCGCGAATACAGTAACTTTGATGCAACGATTGAGTACTCCTTTCGGATCAACTTATATCTCATCTCACGCTCTTGGTGTTAGAGCAGGTATTGCTGAGATGGCACCCTAGCTTGTTGGTTTGGACCCACGAAGAGTTGACCGTATCAATGAGGTCATGGATGCTGCTCTGATCTGCCACGAACACGCAAGGAGCCCCATTGACAATGCCTGCTGGGACATCTTCGGCAAGGCAGTAGGGATGCCTGTTTGCGAGTTGCTCGCTGGGCGGACTGATGTTGGTCTGCCTCTTATATCGTCCATTTCCATGGACAAACCAGAGGCTATGCGGAGGCGTGTGGAAGAGCACAGAGCATGAGGATGTATCGGCCATTCCATCAAGATCGGCGGAGATCCCGGTGAGGATGCCTTGCGAATCGCTGCTTCATTTGCCGATGAGCAGCCTGGCGAGTTCTTCCTCGTAGATGCCAACGGTGGCATGACCGTTGAAAACGCCTTGCGCATGTTGAGACTTCTCCCTAACGGTTTAGACTTTGTCCTCGACGCCCCTTGTGCCACATGGCGAGAAATTGTCTCTCTCCGACGAAGAACCAACGTTCCCATCCATTTCGATGAGCTCGCCACCACTGAAGCATCTATCGTTAAAATGATCGCTGACGACGCCGCCGAAGGCTTTGGGATCAAGATATCAAAGAACGGTGGCCTCACAAAAAGTCAAAGGCATAGAAATATTGGTCTTGCTGCAGGCTACACTATGAGTTGTCGAGAAACAACAGGATGGGATATTGCTTTCGCGGCGATTGTGCATCTTGGACAGACTATTTCTGAGAGGAACTTGAGGTCCATCCTTGAATGTCGGGATATGGTCAAGATAAGGACGGCAGATGAAAAGTTCGAGGTAAAGAACGGGAGAGTCCATGCGCCTACAGAACCTGGATTGGGGATCACGCCTCGGTTGGATGTGTTGGGCGAGCCTGTTGCTAGTTATTCTTGAGTAAGAAATGACTACAAAACAATATCACCGATGTCGAGCACCTTTGTTCGCGAACACTTCCTAGAACAAATATTTTTCCAATTTACTTACCCATTTTCCAATTTTTATTCTCCTACAACTCCAAAACGCCAACTCTTACACACTTTCTTACGTACCTGGATAGGTGATAGCTTACTTATCTTCCTCCACTCACCTTCTGATAGCAGCTCAACTCTTATGAACCATCCTGCTCCGGTTCGCTTCATCTTTAACTTCTTTAGCGCAACAAGAAGAATGGACCCCATCAGCATACAACTTCCTGCAAACACCTGCGCCCATTTATAATCGCCGCCATTGCTATCAATCAGCTTTGCTGCGACTGGCGGCCCGATAAGAGTCGACAAACTGGCAAATGTAAATGCAATGCCCATTCGCGCGCCAATTTGGCTGGGATCCTCCGTGAGGAGAGACACGCCAGTGGGGAAAAGGCTCTGAATAGAGGCACCGAGAATACCGTACAGGACGGACCATGCGTATAGACCTGGCTTGTCAGTGACAATCATCCATAAATATAGAAGAATTGACGCTGCGAGTGCGTCGGGCGCAAAGACATTGATAATACCTATGTGGTCAGCGATCCAATTGGCCAAGACTCGACCTACCATACCAACACCGTTCAGAATCATAAGGAGCTGAAGAGACTCATCGAAGCTGAAGGGTGGGTTGAGGGAGAGAGAGGGAGTATTCGGCCACGAAATAGTAGGCAACATAAACTGCGATACAAGTACAGAAAGTAGCGGATATGTACACACAATACTCGATATCCTTGCTTTGTCAGAATTAAGGCAACCACGAGAAACCCCAGCTGTATGAAAGCAACGATTCTCATTGTCCACGCGAGCCCGAACTGTGAAAGAAGAGTTCGAATAAGAAATGGAAACAGGATTCCTCCCGTTGCGCTCCCACAGGCTGCGATACCCATAGCTAGAGCTCGTCGTCTAGCAAAGTAAGTCGAAAGGACAGCAAGAACAGGACAAAATAGAAAACCATGTCCTACACCAACTATAATGTCCTGAACACCAAGGTACTGCGGAAATGTAGTACACAGAGAAGTCATCATGACTCCCATGACTTGACAGAGAATACCCACGGTGAAAACCAAGCGGAAGTGTCCAGCGTCGACGAGAGAACCCGTCAAAGTGCCCACAAAGAACAAAAGAAACGTGCTGGTCGACCCAATCCACGCAATCTCACTCGTAGGAAGATTAAGATTCTGAGCGTAGTAAGTTTGAAATACGCC
Source organism: Fusarium anguioides (assembly GCA_012977745.1). Classification (NCBI taxonomy): domain Eukaryota; kingdom Fungi; phylum Ascomycota; class Sordariomycetes; order Hypocreales; family Nectriaceae; genus Fusarium; species Fusarium anguioides. The sequence continues at coordinate 42,666 of JAALXK010000402.1, read as the reverse complement.
AAAGGAGTTTGTCCAGCCCCAAGTGTTGATGTAAACGAGATGGCAGGAAAGCACAACACACCAAGCTCTCCAGCCACCATCAGGAGGGGGACTACCATTGCCACTGTCGCTTTCGACTACTTGTTCAAGAATACTGCGGCCAAACTCCGACAAAGGGTTAGAACTGTCGTCTCCAGAGGCTTGAGCTTCTTGGTCTTGCTGGGGAGAGCCAGACCCTAGTCGTCAGGCTGCTCCAAGTGGGATGCTAGCTCCCGGCTCTCCAGCTTCGTGGATTGTCTGGAGTCTAATGCCGTGATTGGGGTACGGCATGCGTTTAGGCATGTTGGCTGTGCCGGTAGACTGGGATTTGTTGGTAGGATGTTGGTAAAGTTGATGTTTGCTGGATGGTTGATGGATTTGGTTGACAGCCTGGTATTGATCAGCTCAGGATATCGATGGATGATGGAAAGAAGAAAGGCGACTGAAAAGAGAGTGGTTTGGACGCCTTATATACATAATCATTGATCTGGTTGTATGTTCTGCCTCTTGAGTTCTTCGAAGATATGTTCCCTAGACCACCCATTTGTCCACTTCTGGCAGTTGAACAGCGCCCATACAAGAGAACAAGTAAAGTCATTGTCACGCAAAAATTCAATTGAAAGACTGAAAAGAACCGCACTAGTGAAAGAGATACTGCTTGTTAGAACACAACAACATTCACACATCATTCATGGCTCATATCGTCAACTTGGTACATTGAGAGATCATACTTACAATACTCGATACCCAATATTCAGCATTTTCACACAATCAATCAGCCAACCCAACCAGCCCTGCCTGCTTGCCAGTTCCATCTCACGAATATTGACTTCCGAGCAGTACAAATGCATTCCGTCCCTGAGCTCGACTCCAAAAACATGTCCCTTTCTCCCAGCTTTATGTGTTCGTAGTCCCAGAATCAACCAATTCTTGTATAACCCAGTCGCTGTAACCTTTCTTGTCAATTTTCCAACTCTACATGAGGATCTGTCATTTGGTTAGTCATCCGTCTGTGAACGCAAATGCAAATTCTAGCAAACTTACGCAGTCACTGTCCTGCTTTCCTTGTGGGATACCCATATCTTCGAATGTTGCTGGACCCTGTTTACCACCCTTTGGTGGCATTGTTTGAGCACTGGGAGCCGGGCTTGGCCTGTTATCGGGTCTCTGGAACTGTGATGGGGGTGCGCTTCCTGTTCTTGGAGGACCACCTGGGCCCCCTTGAGGTCCGCCGTAGGGCCCTGGGGACGGTCTGCCACCAGGCCCAGCACCACCCGACACCATTGGCGGTTGGGCACTTGAGGTACGTGGAGGTCGGTTCGCCTGAGGCGGTTGCTGCTGCTGCGGCGGCTGCTGTCCTTGGGGAAGAGAGCTCCCGCGCTCGGGACGGCCGCTAGCGCCAGGTACGCGGGAGAAACGCTCATAGTTCTGAGATTGGGGGTTTTGCAAGCCCGGCGAATACTGACCACCAGTGGGTGTCTTCTGGAGACCACCGTACGGCGCCCCGTTGTCCTCCGGATAAGGAGATGGACGACCTCCGGGACCTGGCTGATCGTATCCTGTAGAAGCGGCTCTGTTACGGGGGTCAGGTCGGCCAGGGCTTCCAGGGCCACCTGGGCCGCCAGGGTGAAGGTTACCCATAGACTGAGACTGGGGCATGGGTCGAGGGCCACCAGATTGTGGCTTAATACCAAAAGCGCTGGATGGACGGTCCGATGGAGGTCCCATGCGCCCACCTTGGTTGAAACGAGGAGAAGTAGGTCCCTGAGTATCATCCTCGGGATAGGGAGCAGTTGATTTAGAGCGAACTGTTAGAGGCGGCGGTCGATCATCTTCGGGGTAGGGAGCTGCAGATTGGGGCCGGACTGGCGCCTGATTGGCATCCAGTCTGACGTTGAAGGCAGGAGGTCTGTCTGTCGCTGCTGGTAGTACGAAAGAAGCTCGGGAGGGGTCGGGGAAGTTGACATGCTCCGAGACAATGGTTGGCCGTATTCCAAGTGAAGGGTTAGATTGAGGGTCTTGTGGCTTAGGGTAGCCTGACCCATCCAGTGAAGGTGAAGCAGGGGCACTTCTTTCGCTGAGAGTCGGCATCTGCTGTGGCTGCTTGAAACGATCAGGGCGCTTGCCTCGCTGAGATCCATGTTGGGACTTGATGCGGGTCAGTGTAGTAGTCTCGTGGTCAGATTTGGATAAAGTGTTGTTCTCGTCCAGAGATTCGAGTCGGCCGACAGCGTCTTGGTTGCCGTGGTCGGCGGCAAGCTGATACCACTTTCGAGCTTCTGCCAAGCTCTTTTCAACATGAATTCCTATTTCGTTGTAGTAGCCCAAGGCGAATTCTCCTGTGGGCAACTTGGCGGCGGCAGCTTCTTGGGCATACTTGTACGCCAACGACTCATTCTTCTTGAACACGCCTTCATAGCCAAAGAGAAACCATCGGCTGACGCCAAGAGCGGCTTCAGGAAGGCCTTGCTTGGCTGCGAGGCCGTAGTAATGGAGAGAGAAAGATGGATTGAACTCGCATCCGAACTGACAAAGTTCGTATGCTTGACCCATCTTGAGTTGGGCCTTGGCAAACCCAAGATAAGCTGATTTCTCGATATACATCTTTGTTGTCAGGGGGGTGTTTGGCAGCAAGCCCTCGGGGATTGAAATGTCGGGCAGGTCACGTCCTATGAGCATACCGTACACATAAGCACCCTGAGGAGCATCTTCATCGGAGCTGTCGGCTGCGGCCTGTATCCGCTCCAAGCCAGTCGAGTAATCTTTGGTCTCACCGTGCTGGCCTAAAAGGCTCATCATACCCATTCGATACAATGAGGCCGAGTCCTTGAGGGAAAGACCACGGTAGTAATGTTCCTTCGCCTTGGACATGTCATTGGATTGCTCGTACAACATGCCCATACGATACTCGGATCGTCCATGGCCAAGCTCTGCAGCGCGCTTGTAGCCGATATAAGCCTCACGCTTGTCGACACGGTTACCAAATTTGCCAAACTCGAGCCATTTTGAGCGCATGTATAATGCTTCAGGGTGTTCTTGTTGCGACAAGTAGGTAATAATGTTGATGGCGTCAACGCGGAGTTCGTGCTCTATACGGGGGGTGGCAGGACGGGCCTTTTCGCCATATTCGCGAATCATGGACTCTTGGGAAATGTCGGCCCAAGTAAGAACGTCGCGCGCCCATGTAATCTGCATTGAAACATTCTGTGAGTGCAGAACATGCTTACGCGCGTTCCAAAGAATTTCTTCCTTGTCCTCATCGGTTGGGGGAATGTTATCGCCCTTGACCTTGGGAAAAGGTGAAAATGAGGGGGCGTCGAAGCTCATGGTGCTGAGACTCTCGGAGATCTTATCGGTGGATTGGTATGCTCGGATGTCGTCGTTTGAGACCTGTGTTGCAGGCTGGGGCCGAGGCGGGTCGACTCCCCGAGGGTTGGTGTAAGTCGAGAGCGACGGTTCGCGGGAGTGACGAGGGCCTGGTTCGGTTTGTGATCGTGGTTCAACAGAAGTAGCCTCGAGTTCCATGCGCTGGAGGTCCTCTTGCATATTTTGAGGGACCTGAGGGGTTACCCTAGATACAACAACAACAAAGAATCGTCAGCATGCCCCACCTTTTCACCGTTACAACCGTATCCGGTGCTGGCAAGCTTTATATGAGATCGGGATCGGGTACAGAAAGGAGAATGGGGAATCTCTTGTGGGAAATAGAAACTGGAGACGGGACCGGAAATGGGATTAAGGGGGGAGAGCCAAGAGACATACCTTTGAGGTGAGGGAGCAACGACTTCTGGCATATAATAATCATCGAACCCGCCAGGGACAAATGTCGCGCCTAACTGTGGGGGAGCCATCTCGGTTCGCTGGCCGTCTATCGCGAAAAGGACGTAAGATGTCAGCAAGAGGGTCGGGGGGATAAGACGAATAAAGAAGGGCCCTTGTTCTCGTTCCCTAGGAACAAATGTAAGAGCTGACAGGGCGCGGTCACTGATGACTGCAGAAGCGGCGGCGTAACCCCTCTTTGCTTTGAGAGCCAGCAAACAGTAGACTGCTTAGACTGCGCATGGGCTAGGCACTGGCTTGATTTAAGCTGCTGGGTTGAGTGGCTTCTTGCTTGATCGACTGATTGGTGGCAACAGTAATAGTTTTGATCCAGGAACTCCAGAGCTAATTTGCGGTAGGCAGTTGGTTCAAATAATCCGGGTTAGAGAACCAAGTAGAATGTAATGCATGGCCCTGAAGCAAGACCAACAGTGAGGGGATCCAAAAGTAGCGACAATGCAGCGGGGCACTTTACAGAGGAGCCAAATCCTCTTCAGGGGCTGGTGAACAGGCACAAGGGTCCTGTTACAGGGGGCATGTAGCGCCAATTCGTGGGGGTCCGCTTGAGAACGACGCCAGTTGAGGCTGAATATAGATTTTGGCTTCTTTGTAAGAGCTCGGGGGATCCAACTGCCGTGGATTCTGAGATGGCAAAAAAATGAGTCTAAACACGAGCTGCTGTAATCCCGAAGGCGGTGCTCCAAGATCGAAATGCCAGTTATTGTAGAAAAAACATGATTTTGCGGAGATGTTGAATTCTTCTGATGTTCAGGCATTATTGCACCCTGACACGCTGCTTGTCTGAGACCCATAGTGGCTTGGCGACCATGCCAGGCAGTGCATTGGGCGCCAGACGTAAATAGCTCTGCAGGAACTGATCAAGACTGGAGCTTTGCTTCCAGGAACATCGGCTTGCGTAGGGTGACATGTCGTACAGTACAGCGGGCGGGTATCTCAAAACGGGAGTCTCAACCGCTGTCGAAGTCGCATTCCAAGTATCTTGCACTCTTGAGTTTCTCGGGGCCCGGTGTCGACAAGGGTCCAAGTCGAGTATTCAAAGTTGACCATCAATCAGTCATCAAGCAAGCAAGGACACCAGCACAGCTTCAGTGCCGCTTCTGCATATCAGCTCTTACAAGGCGAGTGCTGGAGGAGGAGGACATGACGGGGGTATGATGGCTACTTACATGAGGAATTAACAGCGGCGGCTGAGCTGTCGTTGGCTTTCTTGCCAAGCTGTGCATATTGCTGATAACTAGCCATTGCGGCTGAAAGCACAGACTAAGGAAGGCGTTACGGCTAAGTGGGAGAAGGAAGTTGAAGAAAATATATGGAAGACCTGGGTCAGCAAAACCGGGACTAATCGAGGGTCTGATGCCTTCGTTATGTATCCGTCAGTCTGATGCTCCTAATCTGAATCTGTAGGAGCTGGAGCTTGATCTGTGACACCACAATCACTAGCCAGCGTATGGAACCCTGGCTGTGGGCGGGCTGCGGGTTGGGGCAGCGAAAGAAAATGCGTGGGGAAGAGCGAGCTGGGCCGGAGGCTGGTGTAGTGTGCTGTGCTGCGCTGCGCTGTGATGTCTGCGATGCGCTGCAGCAGAAGATGGTGTGGTACTGTAGCTGTTCTACTAGGTCGAAAGATTCGAGTGCCGCAACGGATTCTGGATTTGCAACAGGGATTTGGCTCCTGTTCTGTTCCTGTTCCTTCAACGGCGGCGCGTCTCGTTTGTTTCAAGTTGTCAAATCAGGAGATTAAATAACCGCTATCGATCGATCAGATCAGCGGGAGTGGGTGGACTGGCCAACTGGCGTATTATGGAGGGGTAGCTTCAGGTTCGAGATTTGGTTAAACTACTTGTAGTAAAGAAAAATTGGTGGAAAAGAAGAGAAGATAGGATGGCAAGATATAAGAGGGAGGGTTTGATGAAGGAAATACCTAGCTAGAGGTAAATACAGATACCTGAGACCTTGATCAAGGTCTTGCACGTCAGATACCTCGGGCTTGCATCAGCCTGGGGGTTTCTACTGTAATGTGAGGGAGCTTAGATACTAAAGGCGGGTGCTACGGAACGGCAACTCCCTGCCCTATCAATGTTGACGAGATACAGAGTCCAGGCATATGTACCTATCACTGAGCACCACATCTTAAAGGACATCAAACAAATATACACACAGGCGCCACAAAGCAGAGGGTAGGTACGTAGGTACCTAAGAATGCTCAACACAAACACGGGACCTTGCAGCTGAAGCTGAACAATTCTAGGAAGTCAGCCCAAACTCTGCCTTGTTCTCAAATTCAAGGGAGGTGGAGGACAGCCACAGGCGGACTTGAGGAGGGGCAGTTCAATAGCTTCAAGAGGCTGACTGCGATAGCTCGGTTAGATAGCCCAGTACGTAGGTACCTACCTAGCTCAACATCTTCTAAGCGGCGTTTGAACGGATGCTTCATTTCCGTTCGCCCAACCATGCAAATGTTGCTAATAAATGTTATCCCGTGATCTACTAATCCGATTCCTAGAGACTAGATGTACTGTAGTGGCGGGCTTCATTACAGGGTTCTGTTTAAATGGCATGCTTGATTGCTCAGCCACAGCCCCAGTTACTATTTTCAGATCTGTCTATCTGGAACTACCTAGGTAAGGTACCAAGCGGGTCAGAAAATCGCCAGAGCACCAAGAATGTATTGACATAAATAGCTCAGCAGCTAGATCAAGGGAATCAACATAGAGTTAACCTAACATTTATGACAGCCCTACCTTGTTGCCACCTTTTCTTCAACTCACCTACTCAACCTTGTTCATACTCACATTTAGAAAACGGGATAAAGTGGGCTGGCCGATTTAACTTGATAGAATTGCAGATCATTGTTTAGGCATGTATTGGTCCTGTGCCTAGTCGTACGTCGGAGTAAATGTTTATACAATCTCCACGAACATACGCACGTATGGATGCCTCGCAGAATTGTCATACTCTACAGGACCACGTGAGGTGAGGCTCTGGTGGATGGTGATGCAAGTACATAACAACGTGTTATGTGTGAACCAATGTGACATGCCTAGACTCTTAATCATTCCAGGCGAGTTTTTTCCCCTTTTTTTCTTCTTCTTTTTCAATTGCGCACATGGAGGGTCTATGAGGGTTCATCAGTGTACTGTAAGTCTGACAAGAGATTTCATGAGTAGGTACCAATGAATGCTAAGTGTTTATTCAACTAACAACAACATTCGATGGGCGACACGATACGAGTTATCATAAAATAAAATGGAAAACTAAATAAGGTATAGAAAAACTTGTCTTTCTTGTTTTTTAAGTTTTGTAATCCTCTTCTTTGGCCTTCCCATGCTTGGTTCCCGTGTGAAGTATTCTTGTGACAGCCCAATGGAACCTATAGATAGGTGGGGCGGACAAGGAAATTCCTTTACCCGAACACCCCTGTCACAAAGCGACTTCGCAGCAACCATAGGTATGAGCCGTGGCCTCGCGTCACTGAATGCAGCCTGGTGAAGCTTGAATTGGATATCATCAACACTACACAACCACAAAAAAACCACAACATTGCTCGCCACTCCACATCAACAACTCTCCATATAAATTCAGACTGCAATCTATCAATCGTGACACATTAAAACTCACGCAAACCCCGTTGCTCACCATGGCCGAACGCAATCTCGCCCAGATCATCTCCCAGCTCAAGCACTCCCCCTCCATGAGCTACGCCGATGCCAACGCCCTCCTTTCAAAGGCCAAGCTCGCCCTTCTGAAGCTCAACGCTCTTACACCTGCTCCTTCAACCCCGACGCATCTCCTGCCTCTCGCCCGTGAGACTTACGAGCAAGGTGCCCTCTTCGCCATCCGCGCCCGCAACCCCGAAGCCTTCACCCGCTACGTCCAGCAGCTCCAACCCTTCTATGAGCTTCCCGCTGCCGTCCTTGCGCCCAACCTGCCTGAACGCAACAAGGTCACTGGTCTTAGCTTGCTTCTCCTGTTGACGCAGGGTCGATACGCCGAGTTCCACACTGAGCTTGAGAGCTTGGAGAACCGTGAGGGTGGTGGCGGTGACGTTGAGAGCGATCGATACCTGGGCTATCCTATTCGGCTGGAAAGATGGTTGATGGAGGGATCCTATGACCGCGTATGGAAGGCCATGAAGAGCAGCGAGGTGCCTTGCGACGAGTACAGCGTATTCTCGGAGGTAAGCATCCATCATGTCCCCAATTATACCCAAGTTGCTAATACTTGCTCAAATGTAGATTCTCAAGAACCAGATCCGCTCCGAAATTGCTTCCAGCAGCGAGCGCGCATACCCTAGCCTGCCTATCAGCTCCACAAAGTCGCTTCTCTTCCTGGATTCAGAGGGTGATGTCATCTCTTTTGCCCACCACCGTGGCTGGATTGTCCGTGATGGCAACATCTACTTCCCCGATTCTGCTGAAGGCGAGGATGGTGACCAGAACAAGGAGATGAGCCAGATGGTGATAGAAAATGCTCTGGGCTACGCCCGTGAGCTTGAGACGATTGTGTAATTAGGGATTGGCGCAGAGCCCTTAGCGAGAAGGAATGGGAAGGCATACATAGACAAGTAGAGAGGGAAGAAACGATCGTTGTACGACTAATTCAACTTTAGGCGTTCGTCTGGTAGACGACCTCCAAAAACAAACATCAAAACAAAACGTACAACCTTTTAAACGTGATTCCATGATCTTGTGCTTCTCGCGTATAATCAGGCTAAGTTGCAACTACAAAGATATGACTCCTTTGCCATCGTTCTATCAACCAGTCGTCCAAGTCCAACCTTTTTAAAGCCCTAGCTAGACCTTCCACCTCGTCTATCTGGCTCATTTTGTGCATCGTTGACTCGAGACTCCTTATCCCAACCACCGTTGCGCTCTCATCATTAAATGTTATCCGATTGTGTTCTCCCATTTTAGGCGAACAGCTTCAAACCACTTCCATGCTTGCCAATCTCACATACTTCGCACACTCTGCACACAGTGCCCTTGTACTTGGTGTGGTACTTGGAGCCATCGAAGGCACACTCCTCATATGCAGTTCCACTATAGATGGGGGTGTGGCTGGCTGCGCACACATCAAACTCGGCGAATTGATCGAACTCAATCTCAACGGCATCGTTAGGGTTGCGCTCGCACTGAGCCTTAGTTTTCTTGGCCTATTGTTTCTATTAGCCAATAGCTCAACATAGTTGGGAAATTCAGCGTCACTTACATTTTCTACAATCTTTGTGGCACCGCCGTTAGCGATAATGCGGTTAGCAAAGCTAAGAGCAGAGTTGTAGTTCTTGTTGCGGATAGCCAACTGCATGGCACTCAGCAGAGCAAGCTGTCGGTGAGGTACTTCGATCTTGGGGATGGTGAAGTAGGCTGACAGCTCCAGACTCCTCTGAAGCTTCTCGGGGTCCCTAGCCACAATTTCGGCAGAACCCAATTGTCTCCTTGAAAGCTCAATGCTCATAGCGACAGCATACTCACTGGCCGAAGTAATGAGCTTCTTGGCCTCAGCGACCTCGTCTTCGCTTGACACAGCATTGACAAGGATCGAGTGGAGGATGCCCTTGAAGACGCTAATACCTGCCTCAAGTTTGTTGGCCTTCATTGAATCGTAGCCCGCCTGCAGGTCGTTGGAAGCAAGGTGCTCAAGGTCACGGGGAATAATAGGCAAAACCTTTCGTGGGTCGGTCTCATCCAGAGTTCTGCGGACGTAATTCACCAGAGGTGGCAGGCCTTCAGAGGCAGGAAGGAAAGTTTTGGAGGCTGAGTATACTTCCAAAAATCGTGACTTTAACGGCGCAAAGTCAACGGCTCCAACTTGTCGGTTAAGAAGCTGCATGGCAGTCTCGAAAGAGCCGCCAGCAACGTGGTCAACCGCCAATGGGGAGTTTCGTGCCCACATGTCAGCCTCACTGCTGGCAGCACCGCCGGCGTCAACACTCTCAACGTTAACAAAGTCACTGTCGGCCTCGGGAACATCATCATCACCCATATCCCAACCAGCAGCATCTTCGTCGTCATCGTCAATCAAAGCACCGTTCCGCTTGGCAGCTGAGTCGTCTTCCATAGCGTCATCAAAGCCTGTGTTGGCGGTGGCTGGTTCATCCTCCAGGGACAGGCCTTCAACCTGGCCAAGCAGGGCCTTCTCGAAGAAGGACTGCGATGTAGCCTTTGTGGGCCACGAGGCCTTGAACGAGGGGACTACAGGCTGACGAACAGCTAGGGGTGCTCCCAGGTTTGGCATAGTGAGATCTTCCTCAGTCAGGCCAGTAGCCTCTAGGATGGATTGGCATTCTTCCTCAAGACCATGAGACTTGGCGGTCATATAAGCGAGAGGGTCTGGAACTAGTTAGTGGGGCAGCATTAGGGGCGACATTATGTGGCACTTACAAAGGTCAATCTCCTTGAACATCTGGATGCGATCCTCAACCTCTCCAAGGTAAATTGCATTCTGGAATCGTGATGTAAAATCACCACGGTGTTCGGCAATCTTGGCCATGCGGGCAAGCTTGGACTGGTCACCGGTAGCGAGATATAGGAATGAAAGCTTATCGAACTGCTTAAGCTTTTGGTAGCACATCTCGACGACCTGGTGGTTTCCATGCGCCAATGCTTCTGTGCTCAGACGGGTCCAGAACTTGGGCTTGTCAAGTTCCTTGGCCATCTCGACAGCAACATCGAGGTTGCCACATTCAACAGCGAGGTCAAATCGAGTTGTGGGGTCCTGTACGAACTGAAGGGCGATTTCGGGGTAGCCCTTCTTCTGGAGATATGAGATAATCGATTGACCGACAAGGCTGGAGTTCCGGATGATGTGAAGCATTTCTTCGTAGTTGCGCTTGACGAGAGCCAACTTGAATCGGTACTCGGTAGGGTCAACCTGGAGAATACGGGGCTTGGCGGCTCTGTCGAGGCAGTACACGTTGCGGCCCTTGACCTTGACCAAGTAAACAGTCTGGTCAAGGGTTCGAACGATACCATTATCACCATTCAACAAAGTGTATTTGACATGGTTAAGAGTGGAGTAAAGCAAAACGCCAGCATCATCCCAGGTGGCACTCTTGATACGAATGGTCTCATGCAGAGTGCTGACTTGCTCCAGAGTCTTTGACACAATTGTAACATTGTGCTTGCTCAAGAGAGCAGCATAAAGTCCGTCATTGGACCAGACAACATACTTGACACCGTTCACGGCAAGTTCAGCGGTGCTCTTCTTCTGCTGAATGTCATAGAGGTGTACGGAGGTAGGAGTAATGATCAGGAGGTTGCCGGTACCTCCAAAATAAATGTCGCTGGTGCCAGTTGGAGGCTTGAAGGATCGGGTTGTGTTGTTGGACAGATCCTTGATGTCGATAGTCTGGCTGGCAGTGTTGAGAACGGCAAATCGGTTACGAGCAACGAAAATGGCAGAGCTTCCAGCACCGCGCTTAGACTCAGCAGGCTCAATGGCACCAGAGCCATCCTTAGGGAGGTTGACCAATTCATAAGATCCGCCATCGGCAGGTGAGGTGACGAGGATTGAGCGCTCTGCAGGGTTGAAGGACAATGTTCGGGGCGCAACCCAAGCGCTGCCAAGCTTCTTGAGCGACAGGAGCGTAGGGCTCTCGATGTTCCTCTGGAAATCATAAGACTTGACGTGCTTCTCCTTAGTGACATAGAAGAGCAGATTTTGGTGAACGGCAGAGGCAGGACGCTCACGCTCCAACTTAAAGACCATCACGCCATTGTCGTGACCGGCAGCAAACAGGTTGATCTCGGGGTGTGCCGCAATAACCCAGAAGCGGTCGTTTTCCCTCTTAAATGACTGGACAGCGGTTCGCTTGTTCAGATCCCACACACGGATAGTCTTGTCCTCTCCGGCAGACAGGATCAAGTCCTGATGAGGATGGAAGAGACATCCTGACGCATTCTGGAAGTGTCCTCGGCATGTATCGACTTCCCAGGCCTTGGTCTCACTCATGCGCCACAGCTTCACTAGGCGATCATCACCAGCGCTAACAATGAGGGGCATGGTGGGATGGAAAGCGACCCAGTTGACGCCACGGTCGTGGCCTTCGAGAACGAACTTAACAACGGCATCGGTGTTTCCAAACATGTCGGTCTGGTTTTGGTTGGCACGCGCCATTTGGTCTTCGAAGGACATTGAGGTAGGGGCGGAGTGTTTCTTTCGGAGGCCAGAGATGTCCCAAACACGGACGGACTGATCGAGCGATGCAGAGACGACGAGGTCTTCCTTAGGATGGAATTGGGCGCACATAGCATAGTGGTTGTGGCCAGTCATGGTGCAAACTACCAACAGGTCAGCATTAAGGGCAATTGGCCGAAGGTACCCATTTTGACATACTCAGCGACCGGTTCTGCCAGTTCCATATCCGAATGGTCTGGTCATCGGAGGCTGACAGAATCCAGGGAAGCTCATGATGGAAGAAAACGGTTCGGACGTAATCGAGATGGCCATTCAGGGTGAAAAGGCAGCGCCGAGTCTGGTAAGACCAGACCTTGATCTTGTAGTCGTCACCGCCAGAGACGAACAGCGGTTGTGTCTTGTGAAAGTCGACACCACGAACTGGACCATCGTGCTCCTCGAAGCGATCAATCAAAGTTCCCATACGATAATCCCAAAGCTGGATAGTGGAAGAGTGTAGCGAAACGAGGATCCATGGTCTAATGGTAACTTGTCAGCTCTAAAGCTTGCGATGCGATCCATCGACGTGGGATAACCAACCTCTTGGGGTGAAAAGCGATGCCCTTAGCTCTGGAGGACTTGGACTCGAACTGCGTAGAGACGATTGTCAGTTATCTCGACCAAAAGAGCATTGCGGCATTACCATACCTTAGTCAACATTCCCGGTGAGGACTGCATATTGGCGGGGAGGTGAAGCCGCAGCTTCAAGCATTAAGGGGTGGAACAATTCGAGGCGCCCAGAAAGCGTTTGGAGAAAGCAGCTATTCGGCTTGCTTATAGCTGGATCGCGAGAATCGGGTGCGAGCTGACCAGCACAGCGCAAGTGTATCGAGGTATACGGGGAGGTGAAAGGAAGAGGTAGTTAAGTTGAATGCTGGCCAACGAAGCGAACTCCTAGGCTTGGACTTGGGCAATTGAACACGATGCTCAATTGTGGGCTATCCTATCATACTTGGGGAGCGCAAGTGCAAAGCCACCGCAACGCAACATTATTCCGCCGAGTGGAGGGGGAGCAGGTAAAATCGGGGACCTGCTCCCTGAATGTGGCTGAAGATGCAGGGGGGAAGTTTCTGCCACGTAAAGGAAAGACAGACAAAATGCCAGTTCCAAGCTAAGCCTCATACGGTCAGCTCCTGGTCTCAGTGACGCTGTTCGATTCTAGGACTTAGAAAGCTCAGCCTTCTTTGTCCTTGACTTACAACGGAGTCGACGTATGGTAATTGAGAGCCTGTCGCACGTAGAAAAGGTCTTGGGGCGATTTAATTCTTTGAAGAAGCTCAAGTCGCGAATAGCGCTGCTACGGCGTAATTCTACATTGCCACTATCCAAGCTTTTGAGAGCTGTCCTTTGCCCCTCCATCACAAGCCTCCAAGCTCCCGAGTTGACATAGAATACGACTTAAAAGACTATATGCACCACTTCGTATAGGGCGCAAACATGCCGTGTCTTTCTCAATGCGTGGCCATGGCCCTGGTGGCTGCTACGGCTGCTTTTGCGTCCCCGTCGGTCAACGTGGGCATGAATGCAGCGTTTCCTCGTGGTCCATATCTTCTTGAACTCCTGTAAGCTTATACAACCACTTGTGAGATATCTATGGGTGTTGCTTCTGACAATAACTAGCGAAACTGCGGCTGGAGAAAACTCAACTGCATACTTCCCTATTCTCGACAAGATTGCTAGTGGCCACTTCCAATCGGCCAGCTCAGATGCAGAGCTCTACGATCGGTTTCTCGAGGTTCTCCGACAAGATGAACATATCACAACACCCGACTCCCTCTCGACCTTCAAGCTTGCACTTTCACTTCGCGCTGCCGCGCCACGGATAGAAGCACATTATCAGTACTATACTACAGCTGTCGATACCGAAGCCAAAAAAGACGGTGCCGATGACTGCCACACATGGGCCTTGGTCGATAACAAGAAATACTGTTCACCAACACTTGATTCAGCCGTTGAACATGATTTGTCTGCCAAGTGAGTTCACCGCTGGCTTTTATGACTACAGTGGTTCTAACATGAAAGCAGACAAATCAATGCGTTGCCATTTGACCGAGTCCTTGGACTAGGAAAAGATGCAGTCCTCTATGCAGACCCGACATCTACCTCATTTGGCCCTTTTCACAATACGCTCTCAAAGGCTGCGAAGAAGGGTGATGTATCATACCGACTACGATATCGCCGAAGCGCCGGTGCCCTAAACACTCACTTGCCCGTGAGCGGCTACGGTGTGAAGCTGGATCTGAAGAGAACTGATTACATTGTTATTGATGATCGCGAAGCAAGCCAAGAAAGCAAGCAGAAGCCTGTCGCGGCCGACGTGGACCTTGACACAAATGAGGATGTTCCTGATTTAAAACCTCTTTCAACCTCTGAGCTTGCATCCCTAGGCCTAAAGACTGCCTCGTTTATCTTGAAGAGCGAAAATCCTCTCGATGCTTTGGTCAAATCAACTCAGGATTTTCCCAAGTTCTCAACATCGATTGCCTCCCACGAAATCGTGAAAGACTTTGCTGATGAACAGCAGAAAAACGTCGAAGCTGGTATCCCTAGTGGTATCAATTTCTTATGGATGAATGGCGTTCAACTTATTGAGCGCCAAATCGAGCCTTTCACGCTCATTGATATGATTCGACGTGAACGCAAGCTCATCGATGGTGTCCGCGAGCTTGGCTTCAATGGCCAGCAAGCTGTTTCACTCCTTGGTCATTCCGAAGTTGCCAGCTCTAAGGCTGAGGATGAACCCCCCAGATTTGATTGGACTGATCGATTGGAGGATGGAAAGGCCCTTGTGTGGCTAAATGACCTTGAGAAGGACGCCCGATACCAGAAGTTCCCAAGCGAGTTGGCTGCGGTATGAAACAAAGCTATCTATGAAAGCCATCCCTCTAACAACCTCGTAGATCCTTCAACGCACTTATCCTGGTCAACTTCCGCAAATTGCTCTTAACCTCTTCCACGTCGTTGCCCCTGTCGACTTCACCAACATTGAAGACGGAAGAGCATTTGGTCAATTGGCTCAGTTTCTGCAGCGCGGTATCACTCTGCGTTTTGGTATTGTTCCTCTTGCCACTACTCCTGCTTCCACAGCTCAAGCCAAGGTCGTTTACCACTTGATGGAAACATATGGTCTTGAATCTCTCATTGCCTACCTTCAGGAAAGTGAGGAAGGGCCAGAAGGCTCAGCTAATAAGAAGGCTTACGCCAAGGCTATCGATAAACGAGAACCACTATCAGGAACTTCTAAAATGACCCTGAATGAAGTTCTCGAGGCAGAGTCTTACGCGCAGAAAGTGAAGGCAAGCCAGGCTTGGGCTGGCCGGCTCAAAGCCGACACCGCTGTGCGACCTATCTTTGTCAATGGTCTGGCCATTCCACGCGAAAAGACTTGGGTGCAGACAATGGGTCAACGATTAACTGAGGATCAGCAAACAATTCAAAAGGCTGTGTACTTTGGGCAAATTGAAGAAGGGACACCTGTTTCGGATCTCTTCCTTCACAACGCCCTCTCCAAGCGCAACACATACATCTTCCCCGATGACGATAAGGCTCTTCGTGTTGTTGATGTTAACAAGCTTCATAAGGACTTCGCTGGGCTGTTCGACAAGATTGCTGTCCTTCCCTCCGATCCTGAGGCAGCTAAGGAAAGCTGGGCTGCCCTCACAGTCATCGCCGATCTCAATACAGACGATGGGCAAGATCTCTTAGTTGCTGCTCTTGGATTCAAGCGTAAGAATACGGGCGTTCGACTTGATCTTGTACACAACCCTGCATCACCTACAGATGCCCATGCCATCAATGGCGCATTCAAACTCAGTCAAGGCAAACTTGCCGAGATGAAGAGCAAGGATGACCTGAAGACCATTCTTGAGGCGCCATGGACTGCTGAAGACGATGGTCTTGGTACCGCGCTGGCCAACTTCCTCTCTGCTTCGAATATTCTCCCAGGGACAAGGGGGCTCCTCCTCAACGGTCGAGTGGTTGGTCCCCTGCCATCAGATGTCTCGTTCAATGACGATGATTTGCAGCAGCTCTTGGAGTTTGAGAAGCGCAACAGAATCCTTCCTGTTTATGCTGCCATTAAGGACCTTGGTTTCACAGATAAGCTGTCGGATCCCATTGCTGCCGCAAAGCTCACCTCCATCACTGCACTCTCGACTATTTCCGATCTCCCTCAAGGAATCTTTGAGTCAGCCCCCTCAATTAGAACTTCGCTCTACAACACTTGGAACTCGACACATAGCGCTATTGAAGTTGGCAACCCGGAAACTGCCAGTATTCATATCGCCGGTCTCCTAAACCCCACCAGTGAGCAAGGCCAGAGATGGGCTCCCATTCTCAAGGTGTTGTCTGAGCTGGATGGTGTGTATCTGAAGCTCTTCATGAACCCGAAGGAAGTGATCGCAGAACTTCCCATTAAGCGATTTTTCCGTTACGTGCTAGACTCGAAGCCATCCTTTGACAAGACTGGCCACGTTCAGAGCCCGAAAGCCATATTCCGAGGTCTGCCCTCCGAGGCTCTATTGACGGCAGGCATGGATGTCCCTCCAGCTTGGCTCGTGGCAGCGAAGGACTCAATCCAGGACCTGGACAACATCAAACTTAGCTCTGTCAAGTCAGATATTGATGTGACTTATGAGCTAGAAAGCATCCTCATTGAGGGTCATTCTAGGGACGGCAAGCGAGGTGCGCCAAGGGGTGCACAGCTGGCCCTGGCTACCGAGAAGGATCCTCTGGTAACAGATACCATCGTTATGGCCAATCTAGGCTACTTCCAGTTCAAGGCCAATCCTGGCTTCTACAATATCAGACTTAAAGGGGGGCGTAGTTCCAAGATTTTCGACATTGAGAGTGTCGGTGCTCATGGCTACGCTGCTGTTCCAGGGGACGAAGGGACAGAGATCGCTCTTATGGACTTCACAGGCACGACCCTATACCCACGTCTTAACCGAAAGCCTGGCATGGAAGAAGTCGATGTTTTAGAGTCACCTGATAATGAAGACGGTGGCATTGTTGCAAAGGGCCTCAAGCTTGCCGAAAGTCTTCTCGGCGGAACCAAGTCGCCTAAAGAGATTTCAGCCCAGGAACACGCAGAAATCAACATCTTCAGTGTTGCTAGTGGCCACTTGTACGAGCGAATGCTCAATATCATGATGGTATCGGTTATGCGAAACACCAAGCACACGGTCAAGTTCTGGTTTATTGAGCAGTTCTTGTCTCCCTCATTCAAGGAATTCATTCCACATATGGCCGCCGAGTATGGGTTTAAGTACGAAATGGTCACTTACAAGTGGCCTCACTGGCTTCGCCAACAGAAGGAGAAGCAGCGCGAGATCTGGGGGTACAAGATCTTGTTCCTGGATGTGCTGTTTCCCCTTTCCCTTGACAAGGTCATCTTTGTCGATGCAGATCAAATTGTTCGCACGGATATGATTGACCTCGTGAACCATGACCTGGAGGGTGCGCCATATGGTTTCACACCTATGTGCGACTCTCGCACTGAGATGGAAGGTTTCAGGTTCTGGAAGCAAGGCTACTGGGCGAACTATCTCCGTGGGCTGCCATATCATATCTCGGCGCTTTACGTTGTCGACCTCAACCGCTTCCGCCAGCTGGCTGCAGGAGACCGGCTTCGACAACAGTACCATGCACTTTCAGCTGACCCGAACAGCTTGTCCAACCTTGATCAAGATCTCCCGAATAACATGCAGTTCACCATTCCAATCCACAGTCTTCCTCAAGAATGGCTTTGGTGCGAGACGTGGTGTAGCGACGAGAGCCTGACCCAGGCACGTACTATCGACTTGTGTAACAACCCGCAGACAAAGGAGCCGAAGCTTGACCGCGCAAGGAGACAGGTTCCAGAATGGACTGTTTACGATGATGAGATTGCGGCGCTGGATCGTCGACGCAAGGGCAAGGGAGACAAGAATGAGACGAGCGATAAGAGTCAGACGGCACATGAGGGAGAACATACAAAGGATGAGCTTTGAAGGAACCCTGAACTTGGGTCCAGAAACAGCTTTAGTAAATTCAGGATGGCACGTATCTAGATGTGATCTATTCTTAATATTTTAGAATCAATCATCGTTGTCCCAGCCAAGTGTCTACCAAATGCCCTCAAGCTTGGAACACTCTCCCATGTAAATCGCAGGTGTGCTGACTAATGAAACTCATCACAATACCAGCTCAAGATGCAAGCCAGACTTAATTGCATTAGCTTAGGCATAGGGTACTTGAGATAGAATTTTACATGTCGCCAAAGTTGGTTTCATCCAGCTTTTGACCCCTTTTCCTTGTCTATGCAGCCACAATGCCAATCCTAGCCTTATCGGCAACAAGAAAGCCACCTACGTCAGTTAATCAATCATCTGGCTTTTGTGGTGGTTGTACCTTTCAGTCAGGAGATGGCACATCACATGTCGCTGACGACATATTGTCTGTTCTGTTCGAGCCCTTTGTACTCCGGACTCATAGGTGCCGATGGTGTGCTTTCTATGGTAGGTAGGTAGGTGAGTGCATCAGAGATCAAAAGTTGTTATGATAGGCAGGTACCTAATTTATGAAAGCTTCAACTTGTTTAAACGTTCGGTAATGACATGGACGAGCGAGATATCATACAGTAACACTAGGAGTATGTGATCATTGCTTGGCCATCAATGAACGAGTCGAGTCATTCAAGTTTTCATCATATCTGTTCCTTATGTTTTTTTAAACCAACTTCGCCTCGCTGCTGTGGTATGTACCTGCACACAAAATTTCTCCAACCGTACATAACCATTTACCCGATACATGCTCCTAATAATGCTCACTCTGCCTGCCTACCTGCCCTGCTAAATATGAAACGGAGCTAACTCAGCATTCGAATAACTCCAGGCCACCCTCTATGTTGAGTAGAAGCAGGAAGACCACGGCCGGGTCGGGTTATCCAGCCTGTGAAAGTTGCCGATAAGTGTCGAATCGAATCTGTATCAGGGGCCCGAGAGCAGGATCTGTCCAAGTCGTGTTCAAACCATTCATCCATTCATTCCATAAACGCCTCGTGTATGTAGTAGGTATATTCGTGTCTATTCCCATGCCCAAAGCCCCCAAGTCTCGTACACCACGGAGAAACTGTCTCCTCTCCCAGATAAAATAAAAGCAGACCAGAAACACTCAGTGCTGTCTTCTGAGCTCTAGGCCATTGTTGTTCTTGTTGTCACAAGTGTCTTGTTATGTCCATCAGCCTCCGTTTTGAAATAGAGGCCAGCGCGAAGAAAGAAAAATGGCGGGTATCACAAATGCCGTATAATCAAGACACCACGCTCCGTAGATCCTTTACCAGATAGTAACTTCGAGGAATCAGAATGATCAAGAGGAAAATGCATTATGCTTGGTGTTCAAGGTTGACTCGTCTCGCGTTCTTCCCGGATCGAAGCCATTGACGAGGCCTGCCCAACACCCAACATTGACGAATGGCTTAGTGGTGGCATGCCAGCTGATGATTTGACTCCCGTAGCTGAGGGAGCGCCGCTGGGTGCAGCAGTTCCGTTTTCAATCTTCTGCTTTGTGAGCTGTGCCGGATTGATACCGCCATCGCCATTGGGAGTTTGCGCCTTGGAACTGTCGGCCGATAATTCTTTATGCAGTGGTGATGAAGGAGAGTTGGACTTCTTGCTTCGGGCATCACCGTTGGCAGTATTGGCCCCTCGTGAAGAATTGCGTGGAGAAACCCGGCCAGTCTAATGGAAACGTCAATGAATGTGGTTAAGAAAAGAGGATGAGAGGGGCATACTTGTTTGGCCCAACGAAGGCCACAGCTGTTGCAGAGATCCCTTTGGCCGCTGGGTCCTCTACGCCATTCGGGGGTATTTCTTGTGTGGCAATTTGCGCAGTCCCGCACAACATTACCGACGCCCTTTCTTCGCTTACGCTTCTTCTTGCTAGAGAGCAAACCTCCGAGTTCCTCGGCCAGGATTCGGTTAACCTTCTCCATCTGTCGCAGCTCGAATTGCCAGCTCGAGCATTTGGTTGTCCTTAACTCATCGAAAATGTTGTCTTCCGAGGCCAAAGCAGCATCCTGAGTACCAGGGGCCAGTGCACCACCAGCAGGCTGCGATATGTGGCCCGTTGCATGGTTTTCAGTGCCATTGTTGGATCTTGGAGTGGCAGCGAAAGACCTGGAACCGGATGCGCTAGCGGGAGCAAGGTTGCGTGACGAAGCCTTGAGAAGCTTCGTCTGAGCAAGTAAGAATGACGGCTTTTGGCCTTCAGAGGCATCGCCCGGATAAAGAGTCGTCTGAGCTTGCAGAACTTGACCCCTGCGGTTCTGAACTTCGTGTTTACAGGTGACAATCTTTCCGCGCCTTGCCTTTTCCATCGTCCTTCCAAATTCAGGTCGTGATTCTTTTCGCATAAGATCCTGTATGCTGGTTCCTACCAAGCTGTCGGGCTGGAGATCGAGGAGAGACCTAATGTTCGATGATACATACAAAAACAAGCCTGATGTGGAGAGCTTGGTCCAAAGCTCGCTATCGCCAATTCCACCGTTTGCTTCCAGATTGCGGCGGCTGAGAGCAAACACAGGTCGCTTGCGGCCTACAAGAATAATGCACTTTCGGCCCTTTCCTTGTTCGACAAACAGTGATCCATGGCTTTCGAACCACGTATATCCACTATTCTTTCTGCGTATTCGGAAAACGATGTTCACGGGGTTTCCAGTCGTTGTGTCTTTCAGCTCACGAGTAACAGGGACGATATCAGACGGGTGACAAACTGTCGAGAGGGAGTTGCCAACCAAATCCGCAGCCTCATATTCCAAAACCTTCTTGCAAGACGGTGAAAGGTACAGGAAAAGACCTTTGAGCGAAAGAACGTGGACCACATCATCGGTGTTCTCGAGAAGCATCTTGTCCCAGGATTGCTTGTGCCAATCTGAGGTGAGACCCTTGGGGCTGAATTGCTGCAGCAAGGTTGAAACGTCGTCTACACCCAACGTCTGACCGTTGTCGGGTTCCAACTGGCTAGAGTTTGGTGGTGTCCAGATGTATTGGCCAATGTCGCTATGTTTGTAGTTTACCTTAACGCCGCCAAGGTCTTGATTGGACGCGATCGCATCGGGACACTCGACGAGATCGATCTGGAAGCCAATGAAGTATCTGATTTCATCAGTGTCCCAAGGGATGGGAATCATGGTTAGAAGATTTAAGAAGGGCTTTCCGCCTTTTCGATAGTTGATAAGACTCTGTTGGACCTCCCTGCCCTCATGAACCATCTTTTTCAGGTTGTAAACGGCGCCATCGTCAACAAACTCACGCTTGGAGCCCGCCTCAACTTTGCCATCCGGAGCTTGAAGAAAGCGGCAATTCTGACCAACAATCTCATGGCGACTGTAACCGGTAAGATTTTGGAAGTTGTCGGAAACGTATATAATAGGGCAGTCGTTCATGGACACATCGCAGACGACAAAAGCGCAAGACATATCGACAGCACCGAGTTGAATGCGTGGGTTCTTACGTGTGGCAACTAACCACAAAGCCTTGAGCATGTCAAATCCACTCTTTGAGTATATCGTCTTTTCTTTTGAATCCCTTGGAGCATCACCGGTTGATGGTGTCGTGGCGACGGAAGTGCTAGTAGGTTGAGTGACGGTTGAAGAAGACATGGTTCCATGTGATTGCTGCTGCGGAGGTGAGACGACGGAGCCCGAGGCGGTTGAGACTTGGCGAGATAGCGTAGGTAAGTTTTGATTAGGATCTCCAGCATTCACGTTGTTATAAACCTGGTGGTTGTTCATTATGTTGTCGCCGTCCTCTATCGTGTCCATGGCAGTATTAGCGGGAGCAGATATCGGGTTGGTTGTAGGAGGGTTGCTTTGGTTCGTATTCATTGAACCAGCATCTGGAGATAGGTCCATGGAGAAGTCGTTGCCAACTTGAACCTGAGGGGTGAGTTGACCTTGCGGGAACTGAGCCATAGATGGTGAGTAAAGGTTCATTGGTGAGGCGTTACCTGCCATCTGTGCTCCAACACTCATACTGGCAAACGTTGAGGGCATCATGGAACTCATCATATCAGGCGAAATCGTCGAGTAATCGTTGGGGTCGGCTGTCATATAGTTGCCCATCTGGTCCATACCGATAGAAGTATTAATAGTTGGAAATCCACCTCCGATGGGTTGGTTGAATTGGTAGGAATTAAGGTCGCCGTTATCAGCCCCAAAAGTCATAATTTCACCGTTGCCGACCGAAGACATTCGTCTCTGCCCTTGCTGCTGCTGTTGCTGTTGATGCTGCTGTTGAGCCATTTGAAACTGGCCCATGGGGTTAGCGAAGGCCTGGGGCATGCTCTGTCGGCGGTATAGTTTATCTTGGTTATCGCGCACAATGTCATCGAGAGAGTCTCCTCCCGGGAAGAAGGATGGATCGTTCATGTTGTGCTGCATATGGTTCGGTTGGTTTTGCGGCATACGCTGTTGCTGGAAATGTTGAGGTTGTTGCTGCTGCTGATGGGGGGAGTAAAAGTCATCCATAGCGACAGCATCTGGCTGGATGGCCTAGCCAGGCGCTCAAAGAATGTGGTGAGCGGGAGTTGTCCCGTATGTGTCGTGCGAAGCCAAGCAGGTGGTGGATGTCCTGATTCGACTACCGAAGAGTTGGTAAGGCTGGCGGCCTGGTATGGGGCCCAAGTTGCAGCGGAACAAAGATGGGAGACTGACGACAAACGTAACAAGATGAGAAGTTCGGATATGTCGTAAAATGGCAGAGTCGTGTCGTGTCGAGTCGAGATGGTTGAGTTAAGTTGGATCGGGTCGGGTTGAGATTTGACGTGATAAATCAGGCCGGAGAGAAGCGACCGAGCGAAAAAGAGAGGGACAGGGTATGGATGGATAATCACAGACGGCAAATGCGCGGGGGTGGATATTGGTGCTTGGTCGAATTTGTAGGTACAACAAGTACTGTTCAGGATTGGACTATGACTCGAAAATCGACGGTGGAAAGCTCGGAACGGCGGGAAACGATGGATGAAGAGAAGAAGCGTCAAAAACCAGTTTCAGCATTCGAGGCCGTATCGCGTCAAAAGTCGAAGGGGGAAGATCGCTATAATGTCGTTGGAAGGGGAAAAACGAGAGGGATGGAGAAGTAGAGTCCGGTATGGCAGAAGAAGAATGGGAATGCGAGAGAAGCTGGGTGTGTGTGTGTGCGTGTGTGGTAGGTGTGGGTGGGGGAAAAGTACCTTCCTTGCCTTCCATTGCAGACCAGAACAGAACAGACCAGCCAGACCAGGCGAGGGACAGTAGCATGGTACCAATCAAACAATGGTGAAGGTGGAGGCGGATTGGACGGGCGGGTCATGGTGGCTAGTGCGGTCGATAGCTACATGTACAGTCTAGGGAGGTACAGTAATGGAATATAGGTAGGTACCTACACACGCTACGCAACCTTGGTACCTAGAGAAGGTAAGAAAGGAAAATGAAGTTAGTGCCTACTAAGGTATTCAGGTAGCAGCGACCTAGGGAAGTTGACTGCCGCTTTTTGAGTTAAACCTTTTCCCCAATTATCATGTGTAGGTACCTTAGGTACCGCAATGAGCTGGTGAGAATCAGTACTAAAGACTCTACCAAGAAAGGTACCTTAGTAGGTACTGCTGGCTAGTACACCCATCTTCGCCTAACTCTTGGTGTCATACAGATGTACCCATCTCACACTTTACCCTGCCGAAGGTAGCGCATGTGGGGGAGGGACTTGCTTCCATGCTTGACTTGAGAGACACCAGGAGTAACTCCGGGATGAGATGAGTGAGAAGCAGGCAAAAGAGGCTTGCGCAGTGTTTAGGGTTCACTAAGAACTTGGACTCATTTGATATCACGACAGGGGCATCTATGAAGTCGAAGCTGATATACATGCCCAAACCTATATCTATATCGCAAGAAACATATGGCTTCAAGACGTTTCAGAATCTTGAAGAAACAACGCATAACTTTAAGCATAGTCGCATGAAAACCTCGACCAACTAATAACTACCTTGCCTGAGTACGGAGTATCTATTCGAGGTTTATCGAATAGACGACAAACGGGGGGACCCGTGCTTCGCTTGTCCTGCGCAGCGCAGCAATCCTTTCATTTTGGTGCTGTGATCATCTATCTCCCTTTTCGGAAATACATGTACAGAGTACAAATTTTTACAACAAATATTATCGAGATCTGAGATGTCAAGATGCGTATTTCTTCAAAAAGTCAGCGTTTCTCATCTCACAAGCCCATCAATACCCTGCATGATAATGTCTCGAATTCGCTAGCATACCCGCCCGTTCCTTGCAGCCCAAAAAAAAAAAGTAAAGCCAAGTGTGTGAGGATTCACTTTCAATAGGTACTTCCAACACGCCCCCCCTCAATGTGGCCTCGCAATTCCTCAAAGGTACCCGTCAACCCTGTAGCCATCATTGCTCATTAACTTTGTTTTAAGTGCCAATGCCCACAAATTTGTCATCTAGAAATGATAGATGCCCTGTTGATGGCGAAAGAGTTAAGCCACTCTGAAATATCGCGGACTTTCCAGACAGATAGATACCTTGAGCCTCAAGCTTGGCCTTATACCACTTCACTCAGTCTTGCGTAGTGTGGTTGAATCAAGACGCAAACATCAGCACTGACTGGGACTGCCATCACGCAATAACTTTATGTATGCTTCTCTTTTTGTCTACAAAACTTAAACATCTCTGTCTCTTAGACATCCGTATTCAACCTTGGTTAGAACCAAATTTGAGAGCATCGCCGATACGGCTGATAACTAGGCCTCAAACTTCCCGCCTCCTTCATGAGACATTCATTCCATCTCTCCCTCGGCCCCTTGGGCTTGGTTCTCTAGCGGTTGGGTTTCTTATACATTGTCTCAGCAGTTACCTTTCCAGCCAGCCATGAGATTGAAATCGTTCTTTTGAGTCATAATTCAGTACGCTACAAAACTCGTCATCTATAGCTAGCTACCTACCCTACCGCTGTTGACGATAACCCTCGCAGCGGGCAGTCGGCCAGTTACCAATACCCATCAACAGATTCATAAACTCTAGTGTAGCATTAAAGGCGACATGCGGTCTCAAGTATATAGCCTCCCAATCAAAATGCCCTCTTGTTTTTGTCCTGACGCCTAGGACCGGCGTCCTCTATTCTCCCTCTCCTCGTCCATGTATGAGACATGGCAGTCGCTTGCTTGATGACGATTTAAACCTGATACGTCTTCCGCCTAAAAGCGCAGTGCCTTGTCGCACCAATATCAGTATTGCAGTATGAATGTTCGCCTGTCCGAGTTGCGTAACCACTAACTGGGCTTCGAGCCACAGCTGGCATCGTACAGACATTGTGTTGGTATCATCTGGAAATAGGATAGTTCTTTTCCAGCAAAATGTTGTTCGTGAAAGCCCCTCCACACTCCACCAAAATCACACCATCCTCAAAGTCTTGATGGTGGTATGGCACTCCACGATAAGACGGACCACCTCTGCGAGCTCCCCCCTAGTTGAAGAATCCCATGATGGTACGTTGTGCCTCAGGAGAAAATTGCTGCAAGAGGGGCGTAGGATCAACACCAGTTGATGTGAGAAGGCCCTTAGTTGCTAAGGCAACACGGTTTGCAGTCTGTCCCACAAGGGTCTCTGCCTCAAGAGCCTGGGCGATGAACACAAAGACCTTACCAGCCTGGTTCGCCACAGCTGGGTGTCGCCTGCAGGTTAAAAACGTCAGCTTGTGCACACCAAGACAATGGCAGTATGGATAGTGGGAGAACTTACTGGTCAATCAGCTCAGCCAAGTATGCATAAGCATAAGGTGCCGCCTCCTCATCATTAGTCACGGGCAAAGTCTCTACCCATTGTGTAATCACGTTTTGCACATCACCGACCGTGCTGGCGTTGTAGTGGAGAATCTTGGCGATAGCTGCGCATGCATTCTCGGTCGCATACACGTTATCCTCGTTACGGGCGTCGGGGACCTGGGTGACTTGGAACAAGAATGGAACCGAGCCTCCCAAGAATTGTGCCCAAGGTGCTCCACCTCGGTGCGCCGCAACTCCGATGCCGTAAGCCGCCGCCTGGCGAATAGCCGGCGAAGGGTCTCGGCAGCCATCAATGAGCGGCTGGGTGATGTAGTTGGCGTAGCGTGTGCTCTCGGGACCGCAGTACTCAAGAACATCGTCCATAATGCACAGTCCCCACTGGCGCTGGGTGGGATCAGGAGAGCCAAGGAATCCTTCATATGTGGACATCAATCGCTCCCAAGCGGGTAAGAATGCAGCACCATGGTTCTTGAAGATGGCGTGGAACGCCTTGTTCATATCCGAGAGCAGGGTCTGGTCGTCCTCAATGGCCATCAGAGTATCCTCAGCCTCATCCTCCACGTCGTCAGCGGTAGCTCCCTCCTTATCTTCTGCGCGCTGAGCGACACGGTCCTTGTAGTCTTCAATAGCAGAGTGAACAGAGTCGATGAATCGGCTGAGATGCTCTGTAGAAAGGCAGTCCTTTCCAATAACCTCGACGGACTCATAGAAACATTGGTACATCTCAGCAAGTGTGTCAATGGCAGGCTCTGCAGTCAGGACCTCAAGAAGCTTGTCGACAGTAGCAGTCCAGAGACCACGGAGCTCATTGGACTGAGGGCCATATGCCTTCTTGTAAGAGCTCAAGAGCTGAGGAACAAGTTTGGCGGAGATGTATCGGACGGGGTCGTGGAAGAAGAATGCAAGACCGGGCAGAGCGATCTTCTCCATAATCTCTGCGACGTAGGGAGCAAAGGAAGCCTCGAGGACCTGGGCGTAGACGACCAGAAGCTCAATAGCCATGTGCTTGTCATCCATGGTACTTGTCTTGATGCCGATCATCTTACCCTTGAGGGGAACAAGCTCCCATCCTTCCTCGTTCTGCATTTGCTCAACCTGGTCATCATCATCCAACAGCTGGATATCGGCCTTGGCCACGGCAAGCTCCAGAAGAGGGGGCATGACGTTGTGAAGGAAGGGGAGGAAATCAGAGCCAAGAACACGGCACATACGGCCCCAGCAGTGCATGAGATATTGGGCCTGAGGATCATCCGCATCAGTGATGTTAGCTTGAATGTTGGCGAGGAGGTTGACAAGAGTCATGGCATCCTGGCCAAGGCGTTCCTTTCCAACGGCAAGAGCGATCAATGTAGCGCACTCCATGGCCTTGGCGCGCAGAAGTCGGTACTCCTTTTCATTCTGGTTCTGGAGAACGTTGACAAGAAGAGGCATGAGGGTATCGTAGTACTTAGAAAAGGCAGCTTCAGCAGCATCTGCGATGGTGGCGATGGTCGACAGAGCTTGCTCTTGGACATATCGCTTTTCGTTTTGAAGAAGCTGGAAAAGGTGTGACAGAAGATCGTCCAGGTATGGCTCAAGAGTGGCCTTCTCAGCCTCTTCACAGAAATTGACCAGAGCAGCAGCGGCGTGTGACTTCACGCGACCCTCAGGAGAGTCAAGAACAGGAATAATAGCCGTGAGAACACGGTCATAGTAGTCGGTCTGCATCTTGGGGGCAAAATCTGTGCTCATCTGGCCAAGAGCGTTGCAGCCAGCCCACCGAACTCGGGGATGAGGATCTCGGAGCGCGGGAACCACCAGGTCAAGCACTTGGCTAAGCTCGCCAATCATGAGATCCCGGCAGCCCTCGGAAATGGCAGAGATAGCCATCAAAGCCGCGTGTCTATCCTTCCAGGCCATAGAAGTCATCATGCGAGGAAGCCAGTTGAAGGTAGGAGCCAAGATAGTCTGACCTCCGAGCTTGTTCGCCAGTCGATCCATGGTTTGTTCACCAGCCACATGATTCTGATCACTCTCATCCTGGTCGAACTGCGAACTGTGTTAGCTACACCGAAGTTCAGAAATTTCCCCAGACTTACGTCGTCAGATGCCATCCATTCGGAGGCATCATCGTCATCCTCGCCGAGATCCGTCATAAGACTCAAACACTGAGTGATCATGTCATTTGTGTATGAGGGATCCTTTCGGCAAACTGAAGGTGCGTAGTCGGCAAATGTAGCCATAAGCTCCAGGGCGTTTTGACGGCAAATGTTCTCGAGCTCCTTATCCTGAACCACAGAAATGCTGAACTGAACGAGATTTGAGAAGAGAGGCTTGAACATCTTGGGGGCTGACTCGGCGAGGTCGATAAGAGCAAGGAGCGCCTTGCTAAGGTCGTCGGAATCTTGGGAATCCTTGATCGGGGGTAAAATGTTGAGAACATCGGGGATCAGGGCGTAGTATTTAGCCTGTCCCTTCTTACTGATAGTTCTGAAGAAAGAAGCAAAGGCCTCCATCGCGGCAAGGCGAACCTGTAGCTGTCGTTAGCAGCGCGATGACATGCAAGGCGGGACAAAAAAATCTGCCCCGCGGGAGGGGTGGTTTACCATGACGGCCTCATCCTTGAAACCTTTCTGGAAAGCTTGAAGAACGGCCTCCTCGTGCTGCTTCTCGATAATTGCAGGAGTCGTAGCAAATACTCGGAATGCATTTTCTCGCTTCTCGGGCTCAGGAGCTTGGCTGAGCTGGAAAAGAGCACCTAGCAGTTCGGGCCAAACGTCACCTGTTGGAGAATATGTTAGCAGAGGCCCAGTATGACGAGAGCCACTGCGGAATGTCAAGACACTTACCATTCTCCGTGTATTGTCTGGCAAGCTCGGCAACAGCATCACTAATCTTGTTGCGAACGAGGCGATCAGACTCGGCGGCGAGGGTCTCAAGAATCTTTTGTCGGATGACGGCGGCTTGGTCCTTGGTCAAGGAAATAAAAAGATCCAGGTTCTCTCCGGCCTCATTCTTGCGAGTCTTTGAAGCAATTCGTCGGAAGATAACAGCGGAGAAGGATCGAGTCGCGTTGTCGTTGGCAGCTGAAATTTGTTCAGCCAGTCCCATCAACAGGACCTCAGGACGAGTGGCAGTCCAGTTGTTCTGTAGATGCTCCTCGGCCTGCGATCTTATGCTGTTATCGGGGGACTGCAGAGCTTGCAGAAGCTGCGAAAGCTCTGAGTGGACGTCGGCCGGAAGAAGAGACATTGTTGCGGTCGTGGAGGGTTGCTGATGGTGATGTCCACCAGCAGACGACAAAGAAGGTTGGATCTCAGTCGGAAGAAGTGAGGCAAAGTAGCGACAATAAAGGACCAGAGAATAAGTGTGAAAAAGCTACGAACCGTGTAGGGTCGTTAGCTTTGATCAGCCTCGGCTTCGCTATGAGAGACGAGATTTCCAAGATCCCAAATGGTGGGAAAGAAAGAAGAGAGGAATGGATGAATGGGAGCGAAAGTGAAGTGGGGGAGGGGAAGCCTAAAGTCGAGGGTCGTGGTGATGTACCTTTTGAGCGAATATTTGCAGAGGGGATACTTATGGATCAACGAGCCCAAAAGAAAAAAAAAACAAAGGGTGCGCGGTGACCAGCCCGTGGCTAGTGTGATTTTTTTTATTGATTGTTTATTTTTTTCTAGCGAGTTCTGACATGACGACCGACCGAGTTTAGAAATATACCTAGGTAACTTTTAATGCTTCAATATGCTACTCCCCCTTACTCATATTTCAATGAACTTTGAAGGAACAATACTAGAGTTCTATAGACCAGTTAAAGGATGAAGGTGAAAAAAGGCATTTAAAGCCAGCTGGACGAGAGAGACGCCTCTTGAATCATATAGTGAGTTACCCGTCAAAAAAATCTTGCACAAAGAACTTTAATAAAAGAGCAAGACAATAATTGGCCATGCAGCTCAGACTGGCTCTCTTATTTTCTCTCCTCGATCCATTCGTTTGATTGTTCTGGCAACCTTCTAAAGCTGTACCCCACCACACCGCCAGAACGGACGGCTTTCAATGCACAGTGAACGAAATCTTATCATGATGCATTAACTGTAACCAATCACTTTCAATGTGCCACAAAATGCAAAGTATTCCCTTCAAGGATTTGTTAGAATTTGCTTGGCCGCTAGGAAATCTAAGTTTTGTTCTTCTTTAAGAAACTTACACCTCTCAAAGACACTGGATTCAGCAATTTTTATATCAAATCTGAATGTTCAATTATGAGAAGCTCCTAAATTGTATGTACTCAGTGTCACAGGACCTCATTCAGCGTCTGATGGTTTAAGCTTGATCCCAGACTTACAACCACTAATATAACACAAGCCTGTGTTACATGTACACAGATCTCAGACGGTAAATCTCTTCATATGATCTCGACTTCAGCCAGTAGATCATGTATGAAACCCTTGGCCAGCTTCCGCTCACTCTTCTGTGATACTACCTGGCTGCCTGAGCAGATGCCGCATCTCAGTCACGTATCACGCACTGCGGACTACGGACTAGGTATCTCCTTGTAGATATGCATAGTTCATGTAGTCAAGTCAAGTGACGCGATGATCATCTTTGGTGGACGAAACATCCGCGATAAGCTCTGCCGGATCACTGCGAAGATGCGTGAACAGGGTATATGATGGAATGGATCTTCAGGTGCCATTGACATTTATGATTGCAGTGCTTATCAATACCTAAAAGATACTTATAATTGCATGAGAGAACACACCTAGGTACCTATACTGGACGATGGAAGGATACCTAGGAAGGATAGGTACCTGTTTATTTAAGGCTTCTTCAAGCCAGTTTTGCACTGAAGACTGAGCTCCAGCTCCTCATCGCGGGGCACTCCACCACTTCCCCCAATCGTTCGGGCTATGTCATCATGCAAAACCTCCCACCCCGCCCACTCATTGACCTGGATTGTAACCTCGTGCCCCTCACAACCTCTTGTCACGTCTCCAGACCAACCTCCGCAGCAAGAAACCATTCCACTTCATCGCCTCAGACAAATCTCGACCATCCTTGGCGAATGAATGTCTTCTGACCTTTTTTGTATCCTGACTTTTTAGTTTATCACTCTTGCCAGTTCTTGATTCAACACTTCCTCGCTTGGGCATTGAAACATCAATCAACCATTCTCCTATCCTCTTCCTTCACTCTCGTCTCTATATCTGTGCTACACTATCATCCCATCTTTCCAATTGTCGCGACAAACCATTCGCCGTTATCTCACCATCTGTCTTCTCGATTGCAATACATACAACGCCTTTTATTAGCTTAAGCCGTGTTGATTTCTCTCTTCTTGCCAATCCGACCTAGCATCTCTTGACATCAGCCAATTCATCATAAACACCTGGTTGTGAACGAAACTATCTCACAATGGACCCCTCACCGTCCCGCGAGCTTAAGGACACCCGAGCGACAAGCTCAACCAGCCTCAACAGTGCTGCCTCGGGCTCCTCTTCTACCCATAAACCGCCAACTCTTTCTCAGCGATCTCCTTCTGTGTCTATATCCGCCGGTTCTGGCCCAAGCTCCATGTCCGCCCATCGCGCGAGCTTCGCCGAGAACTTGCGCAATGCGCCCTCCTCTCCACGCTCTCAGCGACACCCTTCTTTTACACAGGCTGCTCTTCAAGAACTTCTAAACCACCCTCCTGCCGGGAACAAGCATGCCAACCCCAAGTTTGCTGGTCGCGATTGGCGTGATGTAGCTGTTGGAGAGCTTGTATCTCCCGACGATATTAAGTGGGTTGAGTTCGATAGCAGCATCGAGGAAGCTACCAAGGTGAGCACAAAAATGTGTGAAAAAAATGTGATCAAATGCGGAATTTGGATTGCAGGTTCAAAATTGCTTCGAATCATTATACTAATCGCAACTCTTACAGCTCCTTCTTAAGAGCCAAACCAACGTCGTTTTAGTCCGCGAGGATCCTTCCACCCACACTGCGGTCTCCACATTCGATTATACCGATCTGAACGCATACCTGCTTGTTGTTGTTGGTCTCGCCAAACCTGAGGAGGATCAAGTTGAGCTATTCAATTCCATCTTGGCCAAGGCTCAGGAGGGTGGCCAGATACCTTTACGAGATGTCTCTCCTCTATTCCGCAAGGAGACACTTGTCACATTGCCTGGTGACGAGAAGCTGGCACAAGCTATCCAAATTCTCGGCAGTGGCATCCATCGTCTGTTGGTGACAGCTGTGAGCGGCGAGGTTGTCGGTATCGCAAGCCAACTTCGAATTGTTGAGTTCTTCTGGAACGAGGGTGTCAACTTCCCCTCCATCGATCGACTTTACCCAGCCTTGCTACGCGATCTGGGTGTCGGTGCCAAGGAGATCGTCTCTGTCAAGTGAGTTTCAATGTCATCTTATGATGGCGATATGCTAATCTACTATAGCTCCGACTCACCCTTATCTGAAGCCCTCATGCTTATGAACAACGAAGGCCTTACAAGCGTCGCTGTTGTCGACAATGGATTGAACGTGGTGGGCAACATTTCGACCAAGGATGTCCGGCACTTGACCAAGAGCTCCAACGCCCACCTACTCAACTCGTCGTGCATGAACTTTATCTCAGTAATTCTCAACGAGCGAGGAGTCGAACATGGTCGCGACGTCTTTCCCGTATTTTACGTCAACCCGTACTCGACCCTGGCCCACACTGTCGCCAAGCTGGTCGCGACTCGTTCGCATCGGATGTGGGTGGTTGAATCGGCATCGCCATCGCCATCAGCTCCTGCTACACCTTTAATGGGACCTCAATCTTTCACAAATACGGCAGCCCCACCTCCTGCTGCGCCTGTATCAGTACCGGCAAATCCTATGCCTCCCTCGCCTGTGCCAACTGCAGCTGTACCCGCATCACCAGTTCCCACGGCAGCTGTACCTGCGTCCGCAATGGCTGGGGCTCGCCTCTCGGGCAGACTTACTGGCGTCATCTCTCTGACAGATGTTCTCAACATGTTTGCGAGATCTACGGGCTTGAACCCCTCGGATCCCAACGAACAGCGAGCGCGACGAAGGCGAAGCTCGAGCAGCTCAGTACGGCCCAGCCTTGACTCATCCCGAGCAAGCATCGACTTCCGAAGATGATGTAGCAGAAAGTTGCTATGTGCGACTTACTTCGTTGCTGCGCTTTCGGGGAGTTGAAAGGAAGATGCCAATCATGGCCTTCATTTCTATACAAACTCCCGATTGGTGCCGGATAATTGCGAAAAGAAAGAAAGAAAAAAATCATATCAATTTATTACGAGGTTGGATAAGTTCATGGACAGAGACGGCTTCAGACCATTGAGTCTGTGGATCGGACAGGATCCCAGAGCTGTCTTCACGGCTCATGTCTCCCAACGGTTTGAACACATACAAGTATCCGAGATTTCTCATTCTCACTTTATCTAGGGCCTGGTAGTCAGGAGAAGGATATTGGGAGGGATGGATATGGAGAATAGGTAGGCAAGCTACATATGGAAATCAAGCAAGGATGGATAGGATGAAGCAGTCTAAGCAGAGTAGAAATTTGGCAAATCGCTGCTTTATCGCAAACTGGACAAACAATAACGTATCTCCATTATCGGGTGAGGTGTCGAGAATTGGAACCCCTATTATTATCAGCTTGGACGTTATTCAGTCATACCGAGTATCAGCTGTCGAGTATAGGTCGAGGATCTTGGCTTAAGCCACTTCAGCTCCTTCCCGTCAGATCGACGTTTGGGGTGGCAATAAACACGTGAGGTCCGGGATCTTTAGGCCACATCTGACCCGATCTGATTGGTTAAGAGCTTGCCACCTCATAAGCCCAGCCCGTAGCCAGCCATAGCCTCACAGCGCATCGTCAATTGACTCATCACATTTCATCTACCTGTGTTTTTTTTCTTCCATTTTCATCTTTATTAACTGCCATCGTATTTTCCTTCTCAATTTCTCTATATTCGATTTCTAATCTTGAACAGCTCTTTGCGTAGTTCTTTCTTGTCATCTCTTTGTTCTCCATACTCGCCTTTTGTTCTTCCGTACACGCATAACTTGTTAGGTTCACTTCTACATATTAGAGCCCGATCTCCGCACTTGATCTCGCCTTGCTTCATCAAGCGGCAAAATCTGACGCACTGGATTTGGTCTCCTAATCATTTCGGATTGACTTTCGACCCCTTCTGTTGTGTGGTGGTAGTGGTGATTTATACCATCTTACAATTCTAACTCTTGATTACCCTCATTTGATCTGGGTTCTTTCTGGACGTTCAACTCTGTGGCAAATCGCCCCCAAACAACTTTTATATTTCACTTCACTGGTACAGTTGGTCAACAGTTGGGAAATACCTCGCCAATCATCTCACGTCTCGGATGGGCGTCGAGCAAAGCACAAACTTCAACTCAACCAACAATACGTCCCTATGTGCATAGCCGCTTTTGATGGTTACTATGGCATCTTCAACGGCACTCTCAACAGACGACCCGCTTCAAGAGCCGCCGGGTAGCAGTTCGTCGAGAAACAGTGTCTCCCCTGATGGTCGATTCAAGCTCGGTGACTTCACCAGATTGAACCCCCAAAGCCTGTCAGACTGGGCTTACCCGAAGGCTTCCAAGACTTTGGATTCGACCCCCTCTCTTGGTAACTTCGAGCGACTCTTCGAACAGCTTCATCTCAAGAATAACGGGTCATCCCGTCGACAGCATCAGCAGTCATCGGCCGTGCCTTCGGTGAGGCCGATCGCGATACTGAAACGACCTATTGAAACACCTGCAACTACCAAAGCAAAAAATGTTCCCAAATCCTTGGCTGAACCTGCCTTGGACCCAATCACCGACTCGGAGGCTGGCTGTGGCTCAGATACTGATGTGTTGCCCGCCGCATCCTACTCAACCGCTGCGTCGACACCACCAAGCTCAAGTGAGTCTCCTCTCAAGCACTTTGACGAAGCCAAGAAGAGCAACAAAAAGTCTTCCAAAGGAAAAGACAAGGTGCACTCCAGAGACAACTCAGAGCATAACATCGTAGTCTGGGGTGGCATCCAGGCGGAATTGGTCCGGCGTGTTATCGCATATCAGCATTTCAAATACGGGCCTGTCACCGAAATCCATAGTAATGTGCAGACTACTGCAGCCAAACACGAGGTCCTGATGGGAAAGCTTGTCCAGGAGCAGATGGTAGATTCTATGATCTGCAAAGGCTTTGCTACTATCGCGGAGAATGGGATTCATGTTTTTGTTGACATGTCCAACATCATCATTGGCTTCCAAAATGCTCTCCGAGCCAAATTTGGCTTGCCCGAGTCTTCACGCTTCGTTCCACTTCCACAGATGAATCTTTCTTTCTTTCACGAACTTCTTACCCGCAACCGATATGCGAAATGGCTCAACGTTGGTTGCTCTGTGCATCCAAACCGAACAGAGCCTCCTTTCATCCAAGAACTCAAAGATCTTGGTTACCGTGTCGACCTTCGCAACCGTCGCCCTGAGCAGTCTAGTTCAGACGACAACAGTAACACCTATGAGGCTGGCGGCTTCCGTTATGTTGAAGACATGGTTGACGAAACACTCCAAATTCGAATCGGCGAGTCGGTGATGCAGTATTTTGAAATGCCCGGCACTCTTGTCATCGCCACTGGTGATGCCAGGCCGGCCAAGTACTCGGATGGCTTCTTGGCATATGCCCAACGCGCCCTGAAAATGGGCTGGAGCGTTGAGGTTGTATCTTGGAAAGCAAGCTTTTCTTCTGCTTGGAATTCACTCTTGAGAGACCAGAACATTGGCTCACGTTTTCGTGTCATTGAGCTTGACCAGTTTTTGGACGAGCTTTGGATCTGCTAAGCTCATCCAGTCGTGATTTCTACTGAAAGATGTAGAGTCGCTTGACGGAACTTGATGGGATATCTGTTGACGTCTATTCAGAGACGTATTTCTTTTGGACTCCTCTTCAACGTGATGGCAGCAGATCTAGAGCTTGTCCTGGTTTATGGTCGAAACGAGGCCTTGCTTTCATCCAACTATTTTTCTACGAGTGTCGGACTTATTTGCCTGATACCTGCAATCTTTCATCCCAGTATCGGTAATGCTTCACCAACTTCATGACTTGCCTACCTTTTGGATCATGATGATTATTGTTTTTTTCTGTTTAAAGGGCCTCTCAGCATTCACCACGAGAACTTTCTTTCTTTGGGGTATTGGTCATGGCTCTGCCAATGTTTGGCAACCAGCCGGGTGTCCTATTAAAGCCAGTATAGTACTCATATCGGTTTTAGCGATAGCGAGATCATCTAGGTCAATCAGTGAGATGTAGAAATATGAAGGGATTGTTCACATATCACTCTCCTTTATGCATCATGAACAATGTATTGGGTTGGTATTGGTGGGCTGTAAGCAGGCCAAGGAATATAGAGCCTGGTTTATAGAGACAATTCAAATTTACTTGTCCTTCACACACATACTATTCTCTTTTACCTGGATGTCTCTTGGTGTCGTTACTAGAGCTTGTCCGGTTAGGTCATGCTTCATTTATCCTGTATTGGGCCACTCATCCCTTCGTCAAATCGGACAGAAAACATTTCAATTCAAATAAAAATACAAGGCGTAGTTCTTTTCGTGTCTTGATAACAGCAACCATAAAGTGAGGTGGTGTGACAAGGCAATTGAAGCTCGGAAAGAAGAAGCAAACGATCCTCTAACATGCAACATGCCTTGTAAGATGCCAGGTGTGTAAAGCCTTGCCATAAACACCCGTTACCAGGCGTCCACAACCCTCACGCAGTAGTAATAACCCATTAAACATCATATAAAAGACATGAACCAAGCGTATCTCAGAGTAAAAACGTGACTACAAACCGTTCAAAGATATGAAGGTCAAACTGACATGACAAATCGTCGAGCCGTACTCTAGTTAGAAGACGATGGGGCCTTGTTAGAAACCGAATCCTGGCCTTCAATACCCCAGTATTGTTCAGCCATAAAGGTTGCAGCCTCAGCCTTCTTCCAGGGGTCGTTGAAGGCGGAGAAGAGGATCAGGTTCTCGTAGTGGCTAGAGAATTCCTTCTTGATTGAATCAAGAGCTGCTCTCTGTTGGGTCAGACCGGGAACAGCCTTTCCGTTGCTGTTACCCTTTGTTGGCCAGCCGGTCTCACAGACAACAATGCGCTTGTCACCAGAAATCTTGGATCTAAGGTTCTCGACTGTGTTGGAGAGCCACTGGCCAGCCTCGTCAGCGGAGATAGTTGCATCGAAGAAGGCGTGGGCATTGATGGCACAGTAGTCGCTCTCGTTGCAGAGCTCAGGGTTTGAACCGGCAGCAACGAAGGTATCGACAGTGACAACAGGTCCTTGGTAGCCTGCAGCGCGAAGGATCACGCGAGCCTGCTTGACAGCGGAAATAACCTTGGCTGGGGTGGCGGCTCCGCTGTTGACGAGTTCATTGCCGACGCTGATGGTGTCAACTATATCCCAGTCACCGTTGATGGCGCTGATGATGCTCTTGGCTTCGTTTTGAACGTCATCAATGTTCCAGATACCGAGGAAAAGCTTCATGCCACTGCCCTTGGCACATGAGTAGACGTTGGCGACCTGGTCACAGTCGGTGCCGTAGATGCGAAGGACAGAGAAACCGGCTGCTAGCTGCGTGAGATCATGCTGGATCTCTGCCTTGGACTTACACTGGTGGTCGCCTCGGTAAGGGGCATATGAGATACCAGGGAATTTGGAGCCCGAAGAACCGCCATAGTTTCCAGAGCTGCTCGAACTACCGTGGCCGCCGGAACTGCTGGAGCTGGAGCTGGAGCTGCCGCTGCCGGATCCGCAGGTACCTGTGGAGCAAGAGGAACCGCTGGGCTTGCCATTCTTAGGAGGCTTGGGGTTCTCGGGAATAGGAACCGGAGTTCCTGGGTAAGTTGCGGTTCCAGTAGACATGACAGGAGTAGCAGGGGCAATAGTTGCGGTATAGGTAGAGGCCGCCGTAAGAGTAATAGTGGTGACACTACTGGACTGTTAGTCGATATCACGGCTTTGGAACAGTGAAAGAACATACGGTTCTCGTTTCTCAGATCTTCGAGCTATAGCTACAGTCAGCGTTAAGTTTATGGTATGACAGGGGAACAACTCACCAACGGGAACAGCAGAAACCACTGCAGCCATGGCCACTGCAGAAGTGAAGAAACGTTTCAACGACATTTTGATAAATATTTGAGTCTAATCCGTTAGGTGGGATAGTTTCTAAAGGGTGTTAAAGAGTGAACGAGCTGCTACAACGAGCTCAAATAGTTTTTTCAAGCGGTCAGTGATTGGGAGAAAATGAGTGTATAAGACGAGTTTTGAATAACCCGCTTGTTTTCAAAGAACGAAGAGGAATCAATCAATCAAATGAAAAGAGTGTATCAGAATTGAACAAGAAATAAACAAAGAGTGACAAGTCTTAGGAAGTGACTGTAAGTAGGAAAAAGAAACAAAAATTGTAGGAGTGAATGAATAAGAAGAGAGAGACAGAGAGAGAGAGAGAAAGAAGAATAGTTGAAGGTGGTGAAGAAGAAATAAGAAAGAGGAGAAAACAAGGCGAGGGAGGAATGAGCCTGCCTCTCTTGTATAGGCAGGTAGATAGTAGATAAAAAGAAGGAACGACACGACAGGGCAAGACACGTGTTGGAGCTGCCGTTTCTTGGTTGACTTATGTTTGGGTCGACAAAGCAAGTGTGAGACACTCTTCACCATGGCAATTCCATTCAACTAACAAGTCTCAACCTGAAATCGCCTACCACAGACCTAGTGACTACTGGGTAGGCAAGTAATAAACTAAAGCCTCAGCTGATTTCACCTTATTTATAAGACCTCATCTCTCCCTCTCACAGCCTGAGCGCAGATTGTGGGTGACATACGAATGAACGCAATTAGTTCTTCACTTCAGAAACAGCTCAACAACTTGCTCTCAAACTCCCGCAAGCATTAAGCTTAAAAAATGAATCACAAAAGAGGCCACGACGCTCTCGACTCTTGGAATGATGTTGCTCTCTGTTTCGAGACCCGTAATCTCCCCATGGAATGCAACATCTGAGACACATGTTCAAAACTCTTTTGTGTCTGATAAACTGTGAAACTGGCTTTTGTTGATTCTGGTCCTTCTTTTGCATGTGCGCGCTTGCAATGGTAATGCTGTTGTCGGATTTGCTTCTCTTCGTTTGGATGTAAGCTGGTAGCAGATGTTGTGTGAGTGGCTTGGCAAGGGATATTTCATAAGACAGCTGACGACGTGCCGCTCTCGTTCTCGCTTAATCCACATCTTCGAAAACAGTAAAACTCCTTTAACTGCGAAAAACCCGTCAGACAGCTGTGTTTTAAGGTTATTTCCCCTCCTCAACAAGAACATCATCATCTGAACGGCCAACCAGCACATGCTCAATGTCCACGTTCAGAAGACGAAAAGCCATGAGGCGGAAATATCTTTCAATGCTGGCGTGCAAAGCCGCATCTATTAATCATTAGCTTACTAAAATGGCCCACGACCTGTCACTCTGTAGATCGCCCCATGGTTCCCTTTTTGCCTATTATGCTTGCCGACTGACTGAGTCTGTTCGTCTGTCTCCATAATCAAAAAAGGTCTCAGCGTAACCCGACGCCTCATCAACTATGTTCAGCTGTGCAACATGCATTCAGCCAGCCTTTTTCTATCATCAAAATTACAATCCTTCAAGCCCCCTGAATCAGGCGGTCTTGGTGCTCGTCTTGCGTGTCATAACCTTGGTGATAGCATGTCGAATGGTCACACCAGCCTTCTCGATATCTTTCTTGGACAGCGCTGATGTGATACAAATACGCAGGGCAGGCTTGGCGAACCACGCACCGTCCTTAGGCGTGACAGCATGGACATAAGGTCTAGTCTTGGTTCTTGTGATCAAGACGCCGTTGGCAAGAGCCTATACCAAAGTCAGTTCACAGTCATTTATGTTTCACTTTTCGATTCACGTACCTCTTCCACACAGTCCAAGAGAATGCGTTCTTGATCTTCAATCTCAAGGCTTCGAGCAGCAACAACTTCGGGCTTTAGGACAAGAAGCATGATAGGGTTCTCGGGGGCGCTAGGGCTGTAAACCCAATCACTTCGGGGGTCAAGTTGAGCCTTCATCGCCTTGATGTTCTCACGGGATTGGGTAAGGATTTCAGGGTTAGACTGAAGAAGGTTGAGGGTCTCGCTGGCAGTGACAGCCAACATAGCAGGGAGAGCAGCAGAGAATGTGTACGCGGAAGAGGTGATACGTTGATGCTCAACAACATCCTTAGGACCAGCACAGAAACCACCGCCAGCACAGAGAGGGCCAGCAAGAGAACCAATGATCATGTCAACCTGTTGAGGATCCACGTTCTGCGCCTCAGTAATACCGCGACCAGTACGGCCGAGAACACCAAAAGACCAGGTCTCATCCAGAATGACACGGAACTTGTACTTCTCCTTGAGCTCAACCAGGCGGGGCAGATCGATAGAATCTCCTGAAAGCTCGAACAGACCCTCCGTAACGATAAAACGGCGAGTGAGCTTTTTGGCATTGGCCTGCTCCTTCACAACAGCCTTCATAACGCCCTCAAGGTCATCCATATCATTGTGCTCAAACCAGCGGATAGTGCTTCGCGACTGTTCAAGACCCTTGCGGATAGAGAAGTTTACGTTGCGGTCAGCGATGATGACGTCGCCACGTTTGCAAAAGGAGGGAATGACACTAGAGATGGTACTGAAAGACTGGGCGTAGACGATACAACCCTCGGTGCCTAGATAGGCGGCAATGTCGGCTTCTGTCTTCATGTGAACATCCTGGGTACCATAAAACTGGGGAGGGCCACAGGGGCCGACACCATAAGTGCGCAGAACCTGGATAGCCTTCTCCTTAATCTGATCATTGCCGTTGAAGTTATAAAAGTTGTAAGATGCGAGGTTGGTCACAGTTCGGCCGTTGGCGAGTTTGGACTTGGGGCCAGTAGGACTACGAGAATTGTTAGATTGCGGCATGCACATGGCGAGGGATGCCTACCCAACAAGGACAGGGAGACGCTCGGCTTCAGCAGCCTCAAAGGCGGTCTGTTCAGGGACGAGAGGCTCAGGCTGCCATTCATCGATCAACTCCTCGATTTCCTGTGACACGATCAACGTTAGCAACCCCTATCTCGCGAATTGTGTCGAGCTGGCGGTATTCTTACATCCTCCCTCAATTTGACGTAGTTCTGCTTATGCGTCGAGTATGAAGGCGACAGGAGATAGCGGATAAAGAAGAGAAGCAACACAAGCTCGATGGCGGATCGCACGGGATCGTTCTGGTAACTCGACTGGATATAGCGCATAAACACTGCAGAGCCAGGCACTTTGTGGAAGTACACTGATGCCTGCTGGAAGATATCGCCCAGCCGGGCTTGGAGGGCATCAAGTTCCATCGTCTGTTTGGGGGGAGTGATTGTCGTCACTGCTTTGCGTCTGTTTCCGTGGGTTTATCGTTTCGTTTCGTTCGATCGATGGATCGTTAAAGGGCAGCTTTGTTTGAGGCTTGTCGTGGATGGGAAATTCAGACGGGTTGATGGTATGGAAACGTTACATGTCAAGATATCAATTCATTAAGTGCTTGTCTGTATAGGTCAACTATAACAAAGGGGCCTCCAGGTCCCCAACTTAAAAGCGAGTCAAGCTACCGAGGCTGATTGGCTAGGTACTTTGGTTGGTCGGTATCCATATTTTACAGGGGCTGAACGGGTACCTGAAGGTCGCAAACGATGGATAAGACGACGGGCCATCCACTTCCATCAGTGAGTAAGATGGAAAGGTACCTAGGGGTCATCGGATAGCCCGGAGACTGCCCTGGGAATACGTAAAATGAACCGACGCATCCATGGCCAATTAGAATCACAAAACTGATTCATCAGCGGTTTCTCAAGGGACCTTAAGCAAGTTCACTTGATATATGTAGACACCAAGGTAGGTAGGTTACAATGTTTCTCTCTATTGATATAAAGCGGAAAGGGATTTTCAAAAGGCATTGTTTGCATTGAGGTCTAAAGTTTCTGCCATGTGTTTCTTCCTTTCATTGTACACATTAGAATAAGGTTGAAAAAAAGAAGTGCGCCTTGTACCAAAAAATCAGTCCAGTTCAGCCAGTGAATGTCAGGTCTGACTTATGCCAACCCTCCCTCTTCTATAAAACTTCAACATGTCCTTATGCATCCATCCACCTGAGCTGCTGGAACAAGAAAACAAAAACAAAAATCTGCCATTTCACAATTTTTATAAACGAAGCAAAGCGAAGTAAGTGAGTCCAGCTAACCTCCACTTCTTCGTGAGGACGCTTTCCGAAGTATCCTCTGCCCCAAGATTGGCTTCTTAGAAGAGCTTGATCTTGCCAGTCGCCGAAGAATCTGCACTCTTTTTGCCAGTGGACTTGGTGTAAACACCAGTATAGCTAGGGTTTCCTGTACCAGTCGCAGAGGTACTGTTGGTGTTGTCATTGTCAAGGTTGTTTGGCTGGACGAGCTTGAATGGAAGAGAACCGAGAGCATTGCTGATAGCATCCGGTGGCATATACTTGCCCGCCACGACGGGTCCAGCAATCAAAGCAACAAAGACAACGAGTAGAGTGAAGTAGAGGATCGCGTAGCGAACCACACGTCTACGCCTAAGCTTGGACTGCTTCATGGAGTAGATAGGGGGTCGGATTTGTCGGCTATTATGACAATCAGTAAAGCGCCAAGAAAAGCAACAGGTGGATACAACATACCTTGGACGAAGCCAGAACAGCATCATCGAGTGGAGCATGTCAATCTTGGGAACCAAGATAACAGGTGCCATGAAGAAGAGCAACCAGTGCCCCAAA
>JAALXK010000400.1:0-90830 GCA_012977745.1 Fusarium anguioides | reverse complement strand
CCGCTTGGGAAGAGCGATCGCATCTTTTCCAAGTAATTGGGAAAAAATATATCAAGCCCTGAGATCTACGAAGGGCTAAAAAAGAACACGAGATAAAGATACATACAACAGCGGGGATTCGCTGGTCGTCACCGACCCAACTACTAATCCGCCGGTTAGTGGCTTGACTATGGGAGAGCGGACGGGATCCCGTATTTTCCACTACCTTTGGTCGTATGTACCTATTCTTCAGTCAATTCAGTATATATCCGCGAAAGATTTGACCCTCTAGCTTAGCTTCCATGCTCTGTGCAAGTCGTGTTAATTTTTTTACTCACTTCAAATGGAGAGGCCCCATGGCTTTGAGT
The DNA here is from genome assembly GCA_012977745.1 of Fusarium anguioides. Lineage (NCBI taxonomy): Eukaryota > Fungi > Ascomycota > Sordariomycetes > Hypocreales > Nectriaceae > Fusarium > Fusarium anguioides. The sequence continues at coordinate 90,483 of JAALXK010000400.1, read as the reverse complement.
ACGTTAGATGATACATGTCTTTTGTAATACTCGTTTTCATCTATTTGATCTGGAGCAATGGCTTGACCTCACAAAAAGTGAAACCAGTAGCTGAAGAGTGCGTGCATAAGAAACACCAACAACGTTGGATCGCATGTTAATCATCAGAAATACAAGTTATGAACCGCCTCTAGCTTCAGTTCCGTGATATCACCGCTTAGCGAGTGAACCCTGCTACTCCACACTGATGCGACGCATCTTCAACGCCGCACCCATCACTCTGTTCATCTTGAATGCTTTGGCATGAATGACCCTCCATATCAATTCATTTCCGACCTACCGCCATGGCAGCATCATCTGTCTTGCGGCCAACCATACTGGCGCTTGGTCTAACACTTGGCGCTCCAGCCATACTTTACTTCACTATATCGGGGACATTGGTTGTTGCGCCTTCACTACAAGCGCAGGTAATTTATCTCCACAAAGTCACTTTGACCTGGTTCAAGGATCTCGATACTCCAGAGCAATCCGGATTCGCTCATCACCAAGTCTCGCCCTTCTACATCACTACCCCAGATGGGGTCAAGCTTCATTCATGGCATGTCCTTCCATTGGCAGCATAAGAGTCGCATCAACAAGAACTACTGACCCAAGGGCCAGAGGCCGGGTTGGTTGACAAGTTTGAAGATACTTTGAACTTTCGTCTACTGAAAGAGAACCCAAATTCCCGTTTGGCGCCCTGATAGCTACCGCTCTCTATACTCCGCTGATCCTATCTACACTCATGTTCTTACCTTCGACTGCCGCGGATATGGAGAATCTACCGGATCACCGAGTGAAGAAGGCGTCATTACAGATGCTCTCACTGTCACCGATTGGGCCATCCATACTGCAGATATCCCCTCCCCCCTGGGCGGATTGTAATCTTCGGCCAAAGTCTTGGCTCAGCAGTAGCCATTGCATTGGTCAACGAGCTTGCTCAGAAGCAACCCTCAGTCCACTTCGCAGGGCTGGTTGTTACTGCGACATTCGCAGATATCCCTCAGCTAACGGCCACCTATCGCATCGGCGGTTTCATCCCCGCGCTTTCACCAGTAGCAAAAGTGAAGCCACTATTTGCCTTCTTCGCACGACAGCTCTCTAGTACTTGGGTTAACCTGGCCCACCAGCAAGGGCAACATCAGACTCGAGATTTTGAAGTATGGAGTGCATGACAAGATCATGTCATATCCTGCAACCGGGCTTGCCGTCAGTAGGGCTTTTGCGTCAGTGAAGAACTAAGCAAGCAATCCGTTAAGATAGACTAAAAGCATAGAGATGCTCTCGTTACAAAATCCAGCCTGTTTGTTCCAACACCTATCACATCTGGGGCTACCAGCAAGTACGTTAATTCCATGGCTTACTTAACTCACTATGTAAACTCATGATTTAACAAGTCACATATAGCGAGATTCTTCTCGGCCTACAGACATTCATTAATCGTCCTATTATTATCTCATGCTAGTAGGAAGCCAGGTATCATTCCTTCGAAAGAGCATTTCTCCATCTTCCTCCCAAAACTGCCCTCACTTGGCGAGTTGCACGTCGAACCGATCAATCAGATACTCTGGTTGTCAAAACTTTGCGTCAAGCACATGAGAAGAGCCATCTGGCCAAAAGCAATATGGTAAATAATTCCATGGAAAGCTACCCTCCAACGTTTCCGATGGCAGCCATTTCTCGGCCATCGTTTCGATACTTTGGTCTTCAATCTTGCAAGATGAATGCGTGTGTTGCAATTATTAACGTCATATTTCTCAACCAGTCAATACTCACGTGTCAAATATGACACAATCGGGAGTCATAATGTGCTAGTCATTGCAAAAGTTGTTGCCCTTCGACATATCCATTCAGTTCTCTTTTCCATCAAGTGCTGCATGACTCTTTGCACGCTCGGGTGTCGCAACCGTGCTCTTCTAGACGTTGGTGCGGTCACCAAGTGGCGCGGGTATCTCCTTCAGAGTCTCCGTCGATGTAGGGATGTCGTTAACTTCAGTCTCGAGTACAGGCATGGCGGCATCTGGTGTTAGGCTCTTTTCGCCGTTGTCTTCGCCAGCATCGTCTTCGTTGCCTTCACTGGCGCCACCCTCGTCGTTGCTCTCACCATTGCCCTCACCCTCCATCATGGCGGCTAATCGAGCTGCGCGTCCTTCCTTCTTGCGTGGTACCGGGGCTATAGAAGTCAGCAAACCAGTTGTTTCTATGGGATTATCAGGATCACTTACCTCGTCCATTCTCCTGGACGTAGAATCGTCTCAGTAGAGCGACGGCTTCGTCACGGCCCCAACCACCCTCAATTTCGTACCCAGACTCGATATTACCGCCATCTCCTCCACCAGGAGGATATGAGACGCCCAGTGTACCACTGCCGTCTGGAAGCTGCGCGGGTTTGGGTGTTGGATGGGCGCTGGCAGTCTGTCCATCAGCACTGACAGGAAGTGAATTGGCATGGATACTGAAGACACCGCCAGTTCCGCCAAACTTGTCGTTGACAGCGCCGAAGTAGACCTTCTTGATGCCGAGTTGTCGCAAGAGAGAAGCACACATGACGCACGGCTCTACAGTGACGTACAGGATGCTCTCCCGGATGATAGCTCTATCGACTCGCGCATCAGGATGACACTTCTGCCCGTAAGGGTAGAGGTGGCCCTTGGATCCATCTTCATTGCCTTCATCGGGAGGTCCTGACTCAAAAGAAGAAGTATCTGAGGCTTCCGTAGATTCGTCCTGGTTCTCTAACTTGGGTCTCAAATGAGTTGTCCTTGGTCCGTTCTTGGGTGGGTAGGATAACAGAGCTCCAAGCGCCATGAATTCGGCATGGCGAGTACCATTTCGAGTGACGTTTGTTGCATTCATGCCTCGAGCGATGACTTTTCCATCATGAACAAGAACACATCCAACAGGTGTCTCGTTGGTCCTAAGAGCGAGTCGAGCCTGTAGTGATTATGAGTTAGTGAATGTTCAGGCTTGCAGGGATAGGCCGGTAGGGAGACTTACCATATCAAGAGCTTCTTCGGTGAATCTCATGTGCATGGCTCGTTCAGCTACAATAGCAGGATCTGTGTAGATGGGGGCAGCAGGGGGGAGGGAGACGATTGGCTTGAGAGGAGATGATACACCGTCTTCTTCTCCGATTTCTAGGCGGGAGATGGACTCGGATAACTCGTTTGCGTTGGGTGGTTGATTCTCCTTGTCCATTTCGCGATTGGGGATGCTCTGCTTCTTAGGAGACGCCATCATGTCGGTGGTAGCAGTAAGGTCGTTCTGTTTTTGGTTATTGTTTGTTGTTGTTGTTGTTGATGAAGAGTTTTGGGTGGTGTTATTGTTTTCTTTGCCGGTTTGGTCATTGTCGTTGGCACTGGCAGTGCCAGCTTCACCTGGCATCACCCGCCCAAAAAGACGACGAATGGCCTTTGCACCTGCTGCCTTTGCGGGTGAAAGTCCCAGTGACTTTAGAACTCCCATGTTTGCTTTTTTCTTGTTGCTTGTTGCCTTTGCCTTTGAGGTCTCAGTCTCTTTGACCTTCTTATCTCCTTTCTCAATCCTTCTCTTTCTCTTTCTCTTTCTCAGCGACTCTTCACTTGCGTGACCTCTCTCTTTATCTCTCCTTCTCTTCTCTTCTTTTCTTTTCTTTTCGGCCCTTTCTCTTGCCGGACTGTTTTGACTATGCTTCCTTCGCTTCTTCTTCTTCTTCTTCTTTTAACTCGTCCTTTGTTATTCCTTCTTGAACAATATTGAATACAGTCTCCTCCAAAAGAACAAAGCCTTTGTTTGTGATTCGGACAATGGACAACAATAATCCGGTAAGCTCAGTTAATTAAAGCTGGCGCAACAATGAATAAGTTCAGCCTGGGGGAGGAGAAATCATCAAGTTGACTACTGCTCTCAGCTCATCGCCTGTCGCAATCACTAGATTGCAGGGAAGGGTCAAGTAGACAGAGACTTCTTCTTCTTTTGGTACCAAAGGGCCCCGTTTCAACAGTCGTCTGAGTAGGCCTGCGGGATGGAAAAAAGAGTGTGAATGGTGCTTGGCGCTCGTACGAGTCGATGCCTCTGCCAGTCCAAAAAGTCGATGGCCAGGTTCGTGATGAGTAAGAAGCGAGAGTTTGACAGCGTTGCGTCGTGTTTTTATGGCTCCAGAAAAAGATTTTAGGCAAATCACGCGACCTAGACTTTAATTTTGGTCTTGAATAAATGATCAAGGTTGTTAGAGCCTCCAAAAATTAGGAAAGGAGTTCAAGATACGCATGTCCTACTTGAATCTGAGAGAAGATTTCATATTCGCTTCTATACGCTAAACCATGTTTGGACCACCGTCTGTAACGGAGGCCCGCTTTCAGACCCTCTCATAGAATAGCATTCATCCCAGGTTCAACGTAGCACAACTCAGTCATAAGTAAACGAAGGACCCAAGTCTATATCTTCATTGAGAGTCACAGCAAAGGTATCAGAATTTAAATATTATACGGCCGTTGAGGCCAGGTCAATTGTTTTTGGGCTCGATGCTCGCTCTATAGCAACAGCCATTCCCTATCAAGACATACGAAAAAACACGCTGTCATTCACTCCCACTGCTAAAATGCAAACAAATCATGCAAGAAAGGGAACAAGTTCTATGATGGTCTAAGCCATGAACCTGGAAATCAACTCCATGGACTCCGTCCACCTCAGGGGCTGGTCGCTACACGGCAATGAGACATCTGCTCATTGAGACCATTCGACTGACTGACGTCTTGCCGCTCTTCGTCGTACTCTGCAGCCTCGAGACATTCTCTCGCATGCTTGGTATAAGTCCATTGACCTTCCGCTGCCCATAGGCAGCAGAATGCGTCCCCTTTTCCCAAGTTTTGCCTTCTTGGGTAAACTGCTGGGAGATAAAGGACCAAATGGTCAAGGCGATCAACATCGCAGCGATAGGTGCAAAGGCTCCCATGCGTGGCTGACTACACATCGTTGCCAGACCAATTGCTACGGGAGCGGAGATCACGGGAGCGGGAGAAGGTTGGGATGTATCTACCGCCACATTGTGAATCTCTGCATCTCGAGAATCTGGTTGAGGCATATCGCCTTGGGCAACAACACGTTGATGGACCGTCTCGGCGGTGGTAGCCTGAGTCTCGGTTGACTGATGAACTGGTGACATGGCTGTACCGTCGGTCTCGGTCAATTGCAAGGCCACTTGGGTGGCGGATGCGGATGCGGATGTCAGCATTGGCTGAGAGCCTGGCGTTGTCTCGATTGGTCGAGAATCTGATTGTGTTGTTGTTACTCCGCGGGCCTCGATAATATTGTGCCTAATTGTCACCTTTTTCCCAGTTAGTTGCCGTTCCACTAGAAGTGAAAGAATCATTGAGATACGTACGTAATCATTCGTAGGCTGAAGGCCGTCCACAGATGAGTTCGTCGACTGAAGGTTGCCCGCAGATGCGTTAGCAGATTGAAGGCCGTCCACAGATGTGTCCGTAGATTGAAGGTTGTCCGCCGAGGACAAATTCGTGAACCACTGAGTGTCCACGGAGGATAGAGTATCAGATAAGGAGACCGGCGAAGCACGATCAGACCACAAGCTAGCGTTCGAGCTCAGGATACCCGAGTCGAGGCCAGATGTTGGCGTATCAGAGTAATACTCCAGGCCAGCTCCAGGATCGCGATAAACGTCTTCGCGGCCGGGCTGGCCATGGGTAAGAGGAAGTTGAGATGCGGAGAAAGAAGCCGGGGAAGATGCTGCAAATGGCGCTCCGAAGAGATCGCCAGCTTGTTCGCCGCCGCCTAACTGCTCGCCGCCACTACTATTGTAGTCACTCGAGGACTCGTTTGGCGGTAGCGGGTTCTGCGCTGGTGACCTAGGCTGACTAACCCACTGCTTGGAAAGCTCAATCGGGACCATACGCTCATCTTCCGAGAAGGATGACTCGGGAGAGTAAAGGTTGAAGTCCACATAGTCGTGATTGGCTTCTGTCTGGTTGAATGGCAGTTGCGCCGCAGGAACACTCAGGCCTGTAAGCTCTGCAAGCTCTGCGTCGCTCCTTGTACGAAGGCCATACAGGTCTTGCTCTGTCGTGGGGGTATGAGGTTTTGTGGAGTCCTCAGAAAGAGAGGAGGAGGACTCGGGGGAGAAGTAGCCCGCGGGGTCGTTGAAGAAGTCATAGTTGTCATCAACAGCAGGGTACTCGATGAATTGCTCCCAAGACTCGAGTCCAGGCTCCATTGAGGCGGTCAAGCTGTCGAGGTCGGCAGTCAGGTCTTGCTCGGGGAATGAGAATTGAGCAAAAGCATCCTGGGCAACTACAGGAGCAACCTTTGGTTCTGGAGTTACTGTCTTCGTCTTCTTGATTACCTTGGCAGGCTGAGCTGTTGTGCTGGAAACACCACGCTTCTTGTGGCTGGGATCGCAGCGAATCTTCTTCTTCTTGCAGCTGTCGCAAGCCTTGATGATACGCATAAGGTGAGCGTGATCTCGCTGCTCCTTTGTCTTGGAACCTCGAGAAGCAGAGTTGGTCACATCGCGTCCATCCTTGGTCATGATCTTCATTCCAGGAAGGTTTGAGAAATCAGCAGGCTGGTGGCTGGATGTTGACTTAGGAGACGAGCGGCGAGAAGATGATGTTGTCGTGTTAACGTGGCTCCAGTCCCAGTTGGAAGTAACAGGGCTGGTGTTGAATGAAGATCCGTATCCAGAGTCCTGAAGAGGGCTAGCAGTAGAAGGAGAGTCGGCAGCAGCAGGAAGAGTGTAGACAGGGTAGAATTTGAATGTCTGTCCAGTCAAATGCGCATACTCGAGGTAGTCGAGAGAGATGGTGGCTCGCTTCTCCTGGGTAGAGGCGGGACCAGGGATGTAAGCGTTCACCATATCATCGAGCTCGCGAGTTCCAATGGCAGGGAAGAACTGGAGGTGAGCGCCAAGAGCAGGCTGGAAAACCGAGAAGCCTTGAGGCAGAGTGTTCGTGTTAGATGCCATGATAAGCTCAAAATTTCCGGGTTGGTTAGCTTGAAAATGCGGAATTTTGACGACGGGAACGGGGTATTGGAGTTGCGCTGCTGTCTCCAAATCCAGTATCCAGAAGAGCTTTGGTGGGTACCGTAGGTCTGTCTAGAAGCGACTTTGTTAGGCGATCAATGCATAGGTGTGACAAGTTCGGATAGTTGCTTACTCCGACTTGCTTACTCTCACGTGGTGTGGTGTTTTGGGTAGGTACTTTGTCACTTAAGTCTTGATGAGAGACTATGGTGTTTTTAAGTCGCTTGAGATTGGTCGTGCAAATGAGCAACAAGAAGATTGTGCCAAGAGAGATGTGTAAAGTCTTGTTTCGTCGATACGGATCAATCTGAACTGAAGGGGGATGGAAAGATAGGCAGAGCCTTGAAGTACCGAACTTGTCGCCAGTTTCGATAGATTATCTTTTGAGTTCAGTGGGAGATCAGATCAGATACCGTGATGACTGACTGTTGCGATGCAAGACAGTTACTCTTGATCCAACTTTCGAACAATTAGTCGTGATAATATTTAGAAGAGGGAAGAAGTAGAAGAGAAAGCGCCTGAGGCCACGGGGAGGGAGTCTTGGAAGTATTTCACTGTCAGTTTGAAGCCGCACTTGGCCTTGAAGCATGGCGCAGCAAGTAAGAGGAGATTGAGTCTTTCGGCGTGCTCGAAAAGGTAAAGCGTAGCAAGGCAGAGTGACCATCTTGAGCCAATAAAACCCCTGAACTTTTGTCAGATCCGCTACAATAAGTATGCCTATTGGTGACTCAGGCCCACCCTTCCCACCATCAAAGCTTGGACTTCGGCGAGAGAATAGCATCTCTTGTTGGTCAATGCTTCAAGCCTGCATAAGAGGATGAGTCAACTTCCGTAACCCCAGGTTTGAATCTCGTTCGATCCCCCTCGTCTAATATTAATCCCCATACGTTACCCATATCTCACGCTACGGTTATGTCGGAGGCCGCAGTATTCCGCAGCATACCGCAGCTATAGTACTGACATATCTTAGATACCAACACTTCGAGGAACGGGGATCATCTCTCGATTGGGTAACTTCCGAATCATAATAGCATTGTTTCAACTATCGGGAACTCTTCAGTTATGACTCCTTCGTTCATTTACATCATACCATGCAACTTTGTCTGTCTCCATAATGTGCTGTTCAGCAATGAGCTCCCGAGGTTCAAAAGTGCAGCGTAAACGCAAACGAAAAATAAAGATCTAAAGTTGACTCAGTCAAAACCGTATTCTCGTGTTAAACTTTGTACTGTAGATTGGTCGTTTCCAATCTCAAAAGGACTTTTGGTAGGCTTCGCGAGTTCCATCTTGAACACCATATGAGTTGGCTGATGAATGCGAAAGAGAGATGGGCATGAGAACCTTTATATATTGCGGTGGGACTAACGCATCGTGCCCAACCGTGGGTATCATCTGGGCATGAGTTACGGAGTATCGAGTAAGCAGGCGACGGATCTATTCCCAGGATCCACACCTCGTCTATCAATCCCTTCAAGTTCACGACACCAAAACCCAAATCATAGCCGGCGTGAACCACGCCGAGAACAAAAAAACAAGGAGAATTGTGGGGATAGACACCAACTCAACCACCAACTCATTATGAGTATACGCTTCAATAATCCGAATAGGAAGTCTAACATCATCAAGCGCCAGCACTATGCGCCCTTCTCGTAGACCCTTTCCTTCCCCGGGACGCCATTTCCCATCATGCTGATAAATCACTTAACCAAAAGTTAACTTTGGCAACCTTGCGCCGGCGTGACTCTGTCGGCGACTTGTTTGTGCCACACGCATGCCCACTGCTCTTACTTTTCACTCCCCATACCCGCTGCATGTTCCCATTCACCTGTAACAGAGCAGGGAGTTCGTTGTCTCACAAAATGGTATCTGCAAAGTGGCTGGTTGAGTCTGATGAAACCGATAGGTGTAAAGTTTGTCGTCTTGTCCATTGTCCTGGTAATTTCATATACTCCGCAAGAAACTAGAAAGCCAAATATGGCATATCCGATCTTTCACATACAATAGGCTCTTGTTCAAACGGCTGGTCAGCCAGATCGATTGTTCAGTCCTCCACCGTAACTTCTCTAGTTCGTGGGATCGGTGCAAATATTTTAGCAATTTGTCTTGAGGAACATGAGAGCAACAGGGCAAACTTGCCAGGCCCTCCGACAGCAGATCGCCGCTATCGACAGGGCCCTAATGGCAGGTGTCCTTGACCAGGGGATGGCATCCCTCACGTCGCCCATATGCGTAGGTGCTGGCAAGAGTGGTTGTTGACCTTCTTATGCTGGCAATCTGGATCGGGTTCACTCCCAGGGCATTCAGTTTTGATAACAAGAAATGCTAAAGAAGTTCACAAGTAGTACCAGATGAGACTGAGGTGTCGGCACATTCCAGGAAACCTAAATAATAATGTGTTTCCCCGAATCTTTATCTTTGAGGGAACAGGCTCTGAGGCACATGCAAAAGTCCTACCAGTTCACCGCCGAGACTTGCCCCTTGAAGGCCTCGTCATACCGAGAAGATCTTCCGCGTGTCTGCTCCAGGCACCACCATTTGCTCTGCAGAATACTGGTAGTTCTGACTGGGGCACGTTGTTCATGGGGGGTGCCGCCTTCTTTGGCGCCCGCTCAGGGACAGGACGAGATGGTCCTGCGGGATCTAATTGAACCAGTGACTGAGGTGGCAACCCGGCCGCATCTTGTTTTCTTGCGGCTTTCCTACCTCTAGTCGCAGGATTGACAATGCGCGGTCGTTGCTTTTCTTGTGGTTCTTTCTCATTTGCTGATGGTTGTACTACTTCCGATTCTTTTCCACTTGCCGAAGGCTGTTCTGTTTCAGCCTGTTTACCAGTTGTCGGCGGTTGTGCTGTTTCCGCCCGTTTTCCAACTGTTGATGGTTGCGCAGTTACGGATTCCTTTTCAACTGCCAAGGGCTGCTTTCTCTTCGTTTGGGGTGATTTTGCTTTGTGCTGATTCTCGCACGTCGATGATTGTGCCGACCCAATTTCCTTCTCTTTCATCGTGGGTTGTGCTAATTCGGGTTCCTTTTCATTCCCTGATCGCTGAACTGTTTCCAGCTCTCTCTCCTCTACTGGTGGCTGTGCTGGTTCTGGTGTTTTCTCTTTCGCAGGGGCTTTTGTCGTTCCGGGTCTTTGACCCTTTGTTGGGTGCTGTTTTACTTCGAGTTGTTTCTCTTTCGTTGGGGGTTGTTCTACTTCAGGCTGCTGTGGCGTAGATTTGGTATTCGGTGGTATCTTTGGGGCACAAGTTGCTTTTGCTGAAGATACCTCGGCTGTTGAATGACTGTTATCAGGCTTCTCAGTCTCAACCTGGCCAGCTTGGCCAATGTTGAAGCCAGCAGTTGAGAACTCTTCAGGGGCCATAACAAATCCAAATATTTCTTTGCTCTTGACACTTTTCCGCGACATCTTTGTGATTCGGGGGGCGGAACTTTCCTTCGGCTCAGACTTTCGACGTGATTTGGGATTGACAGGCGATTCCCCTTCCTCTTCTTCATCGTCAGATATCACCGGAGAACCGGGCGGTGTGACTTCTTCGTCGTCGTCGCTGAGTATGAACGGGGCTGCCTTCGCCCGAGTGCGACGGCTTGGGTTTGTGCGTCGGCAAGGCGGCGATGGTGAAGGCCTGTCCTGAGAAAGATCATTGACTGAAACTGTGTCATCGCTTGACGCAACATCATCTTCTGGCTTTTCCAAGATTTCAGAGTCGTTGTGCGAGTCCTGATCCCCGACTTCTTCTGTTGTATCAGGTTCATCATCGTCGACTGGTTGATTGGTGGGTTCCTGTACAATATGATGATGCTCCTTTGATTCCACTGAATTCTTCCGTTTCCTAGACTTCTCGGGTGCAGCCGCGCTTGTCACAACTTTCGTAGCGGCTCCAATTTTCTCGGATGTCGAATCTGAACGAGCTGGAACGTTCGAAGCGGTTTGTGCGTCATTTCCTGCTCCCGATGAGAAGGGCATTGATCTCCCTGCTGATCCCGCCCGTTCTCCTTGCTTGCTTTGGGCGAGCATGAGCAATCCACGTCGCTGTCTTGATCTGATTCGAAGCTCCGTTCTTGGTTCTTTCGCGGGAGGAGGTTTGTCTCCGTCACTTCCTGCAGTCAAGGCTCGGTCTGTACTCAATGCTCGCTTCGTGCCATGGGGATCTGAGGTGATCGTCTCCCTCTTCTTGGATGGTTTCGAAACAGTGCTTTGAGGACGTGTTCGGGCAGGCTTGGCAAATGGTAATGCTTCCTCATCATCATCAACCACGATTGGTTCTTGATCTTGTGCTACCTTCCGAGAGGGTTCCTTTGCGGGCCTCCGAACTGCGGGAGTCGCATCACTCTTCGACTTCTTCGAGTGCGGCGGGTGGGAATCCGTTGGGGGCATTGCTGTTTGGTTAGAAGGTGGAGGGTCTTCGCTTTGCGCCAGCCAGCTGAGAAATGCAACGTCATCTTCTTCTTCTTCTGGTGACTGTCTTTGACCTCGGTCAGAGTCCGCTGTTTCTGGCCGCTTGGGTTTGGAGGCCCGAGGCCTGGGTGCTCCATTTGCAACTGAATCCCGATTGCCTCTGACTTCGCCGGAGGCTTTTTGAGCAGCATTGGCATGAAGCTTTGGTAGTCCAGGTTCTTGAGTGAGAAGTGAAACTACGTTGTCCTCAGTAGGCGCAGGTTGGGGTCTCACTTGCTTCGAGATGTTGGTGCGATTCTTTTGTGCAGCTTCTCTTGGTTGAGGAACCTCTGCATTCCGATTGTTCCCATTCCCTGCCAGCAGCTCCCTTAGAGATGCTCGTTGGGTGAATACACGACGGGGTGGAGGTTGGCGAGGAGCACTGGCCTCCGCCTCTTCGGGATTTGAAGAAGGCGGTTGACTTCGGGCCGCCGGTATAGATGACGAGAAGGGTGTGAGAGTTAGCGTCGTTCCAAAAAGAGCTCGAGCATGACCCATTTTGCTAGGCGGCGACTCTTCCCTTCTTCTCCTTTTGGACGGCCTTGCATCTTCTGAAGGTGAATCCTGCTGCTGGCCAGGACTCTCAGCCATCTTGCGCACCTCATACGGCGAGTGAGGTGAAATGACAGCTCTCCCAATCCTTGAAGCTCCTCCAACAAGATCATTTAGTGGGCGGTGTCGAAGTTGAAAATGAGGGGCATTCTCGTCGTTTCTTGGTGTATGAGTAACTGCTGCAGTCGATCCGGGCGTTCGTGTTCCAGCATTAGTCCGCCGTTTCTCAACCTCCTTTGCGCGCTTATCCAGTAACTCTGTTAGATCTTGTTCTCGTTGTCCAGTGCAGTCCGAAACTTGCACGATGGCAGAACCACGATCCAACTCAAATTCATCGCCAGGTTCGAGGTCCCCGCCTCCTTGCCAATGGGCGTCTCCAATAAAATGACTCCGGTCATCATATACCATTACACGCTTATTGAACGTATGATATTTTAGTACGCCATCTTGCCATCGTTTTTGCTTTCTCTTTAAATCATGTGTGAAAAGGCAGATAAAATCCACCACCATGGCGGTAGTTGCCACAGAACTTGAAGCCATGATGTTCAGTTGAAAGCTTGGTGTGGCGTTACAAACCCGTTAAAGGCAATCTCTTTCAACATTTCGAAGTATGAGCGAACCCTTGATAGCTCATCGGCTCATAAAGTGAATAAAAAGATGCCAGGTTCACTAACACGAGATGTGCAAGGTTGAACGCGTGAGTTAAATTGAACTGGTTCAAACGGCAGGCAAACGCGACGCCAGATCACGTGTACCATCACCAAAACGGTCGTTGCCTGGAGGTCGCTTACCCTATACGCCTACCTCATCGTCACCAGCCAAATTGTATCCTTGGCTTCTGTTAGTTCTTTGGTAATTTTGAATGGTGATGAAACTATTCTTTACAACATAGAAGCCCTTTTTCTATTTGTTAAGTTTTTGGAACGTCAAAACGCTGTTCCAAACAGTAAGAAGGAAACATCGAAAACGAGAACCTCAATTTGCTCTTACAAGACTGGGGATTACCTCATAATGATGGACAATAAATTTCGGGAGCAAGAAGAAATTAGCTTGGAGTACAAAACTTCTAAGGATTTATATGGATAGATCCTTAGAAGTTAATGCTGGTGTTTTGTTTACTGATCCATAAAGACAGTCGCGATTATCCCAGATGCGACTTTTTAGTATCACGAAGCATGTACTCATCTTAGGGGACGTAAGGCAAGGTAGTGGCCTGGATGGTCACCATAAAGTCTCTACAAATGAATTGTATTCTATGGGTATCATGCCTTAACACGTACGGTATCAAATTGTACCAGAAGCAGCTAAATACAACGCTGAATGCCACCTAGGAGAATATCAGGCCACTGTGAGGCACATCTCCGACCAACGCCTATTGTGAAATAAAAACCGAGCCGAACCGAGCCATTTAGATGTAAGAATCATGCTCAATCTGGATGCATATCCCACACTATCTTAAATTCCTAGCAAAGAAACTGCCAAAAGAAAGAATTCGTGGTGGAACACCACTATTTCAACGACTCATGTAGTCACCAACACTAATAGATTCAAGATCCATTGGAGTGACAGGGCCAGGGCTTCCCATAGGAAGGAGTCTGGGTGATAAGGGCTTGTGAGAGCCAGGAGTAGCGAATCGTGAGTCACGGAGGGGCAGGGAGTTGAGTGATAGGCCAGTTGACTTGTCGCCAGATTTGGCTGAGCTACTCAAGATCTCACTTGCAGCCATACTTGCTTGAGCAATCATGTCGCGTTGATACTGTTGCAACTTGCGACGAAGCTCAGTCTCGGGGTTCGACTGGCTGTTTGAGCGAGGGATTGCTTGGGAATCGGACGACATGGATCCAGACAAATGGGGCCGTAAGTTGGAGTGACTGCCGTTTCTGTTCTCGTAGTTGGATGGATAGTATTTACCCATGGGGAGCGGGTTGTCGTGGAAGCCTGGGGCAAGGTAGGAAGCGACGGGGGTGTTTGACTGAGACATGACTGCGCTTTGAGCGGGATGTGAAGTGGGACGGTCTGCGTAGATTGGTCCAGATTCCGAGATAAGACGGCTCATTCGAGCGTCTGGGTGATGCTGAAATGGGTGTGGCCGATGCACACGACTATTGGGATCCTCGTGCAGCGGAAAGTATCCTCTTTTAAATGTATTAGTCCACGTGAAAAAAATCAATGGAGATAAAGTTATCTTATCTTACCCAGGCAGGTCACCTCTGGCTGACAAAGGCTCAGGAGGAGTACGGGCGGGAGCGGAAGTGAAACGCTTCAGTTGAGGGAGATCGATAGCTATAGGTCGAGCGTTGCTGCGGCTGCGTGGGGTTGAAGGAGCAGATGGAGTGCCAGGAGCAGATCTAACGATGTCGTCTGAAGTGGGAACATGTAAGTAAAAAGGACTGATGAAGGTGTATGATGAGAGTGAATTGAGAGTGACGAGGTCGATGACAAACAAGATCGAAAACAGGAAAATGAGGAATAGTACGGGATATAAGAAGGTTTAAAAGCAAAAGCCGGTAGTGCAATACAGTGCAGGCGTCACTCAACGGCCAACCCCGGGATGATTGATGGGGCCACTGTACCTAACTACCCCGCGATGGCTGGGAAGCGAATTGTGGGGGGAGAGGCATTAGTAGCGCGATGCAAGGTCAAATTCCCGTCCAAGATTGACTCGGAAATGCTGGAAAATGAGGTGGAGAAGGGGCAGATGACTGAGGGGAAAAGGAAAAGATGAGCGAAAATAGAAGATAGCGTGACAAGTCAAACAAGAAAGACGACTCATGAAGTGTTTGAGATGCTATAGGCAGATGGGAAGATGGGAAAGAGGAATATGGCATGGGAATCTTCAAAACGTGGGTGCGGGAGCCTCCCGAGACCTCAAACCCGCCCCGCGCTTTGCGCCAGTTAGTCAATCGCCGGATGCATCATTGGCTGTAACTCCCATGAGAACCTAGCGCTGATTGATGAGCATAAAGATGTGTCGCGCCATCGATGGGATAGGACAGCGGCGTATGTAGCAAGCGTGGCGGCGCATGTTATTGTACAGTACATGATTCGACCTCCTCAAAACGAAGACCCTTTTCTATTCCACAGCATTGCATTCATTCGTTGTACATTGTACTTGATGGTGTACAACTAGAGTTTTATGCCATGTGTCAGGGTTTCTTGGGTTCGTTGAGGGAGCACTTGTGGCGTCGAACCAGTCATTTTGCAAAAGGAACGTGCCTCGCTTCGGAGATTTTTGCGCGATACCACTGCTTCCATGCTGCTTTGAGGGTCCTCGCGGTGCTGGTCCGGGATCATCGGCCGAAGGATGACCCCGACGTTCGGCCGCAAAAGAGGTTGAGATCACTCACTCACTTGAGACCAGGTGATGGAAGATCAATAGATAGAGAGGTGGGGGCAAATGGGCGGGCAATCAGGGGTCAAGAGATTGGCAGATTGGATGTGCATCCTAATCATTCCATACAATCAATCAGTAGATCGATTATTGCTTACCTGCAAAATAGGAAGTGCGAGAACCAATATCTTCGCGATCAAAGAATCCATCTCGTGGTCGACCTTGCCTTGATGGAATCGCCGGGGTATTTCGTCCAGACAAGCTGAAATCGCCAATATCATCGGATCGAGGGCTGTGAGGAGAGTTGGGGTTGGAAAGGTCGGAATTTGCAGACATAGTGCGCCCCGACATTGACGGTCGCAGTCGAGGCGATAGGTAAGGGGATTTAATGGTTCTGGCTAGGCTGGCCATGTTGTCCCAGTCGTAGTCGTAAGTCGATGCCTGGAGTTTAAGTCGCTGGTCTTTTGGAGAATGAGTATTCGCCTGACTGATAACCCAGCCCGAGTCTTGGAGCAAGCGCCAACGTCGGTGCATGTATGAGAGGACTTAAGAGAAACCAGGAGTTCGAGTGGACAGGAATGAAAGATGAAAGATGCTCAGACTGGCGCTCACAAGAGGGCGGCAGTCGGCGGTAAATGATTATCAGTGATGGAGGGGCTGAGGGGAGAGACCGCCAAGAGAAGTGACAATGGCAGTGACTTTTGTATGTATTGAACGGAATGCCCGCACCGAGTCGGATTGTAAACGCAGGAGAGTACGTAGTTGAGAGGCGAACAGCTGGAATTGAAGGATGTGATGGCGGCGTCAAGATGGAAAAGGCAAATGTAGGACTCCAATATAGGTAGTAGAGTAAGGTAAGCAAAGATAAAAATGATAAGTGATGATGGCTGAAGTGTATACTGTGTACTGTAGGTATGTATGCCTAGTACCTATTTTGGAGAGAAATGAAGGGTTTCAGAGAAAATGATGATCGAAGGGCCTTGAAACGGTTTTGTTATCGCAAGCGAGTCGCTTGCTCAGTCTTGTCAGTCAGAACTGATCCATTTGATTGATCTTGCCTCCATCCATCCCAGTCATAATCACCAATCCCAACCTCCAAAAAGTGGGAATCTAAGATACCATCCGCTAATCATGTCCGGAGTGTCTCAAGCGAGGAACGTCGGGACGAGCAGCCAGAAAAATCCAAATCCAATCCAATCCAATCCCAAAGAAAAGTTCAGGGATTCAGGGCAAGCAGAGTTAGTGGAATCGCTACGGCCTTCTGCGGCTAACTCTACAGCGGGTTTGCCAATGTTTCCGATGTTGTAACCCGCTTTTATGTATCCATATCAACCTCGCAACATGCGGGCAGGACTTTGGCAGGTATCTCGCTAGACTATTAAGGCACAAATCACAAGATGACCCTTGATCTGTACCTTGTCGCATGCGCCGTATCCGTACATACGCCAAGAAAGTACATGCGGGACGACCCTGTGAGCCACTCAAAAGCCACCAACGCAAACAAAAGAAAACCACGACTGAAGTCAGATGAAAGAGACGATGGTCTTGCTAGAGACGAATAGAAACTCTCGATCACTAGTCCTGGCGACGTACAGTAACTGATTAGTGTATTGGTTGGTCCCTGAGATTTACTGTAGGGACCCTTTGAAAAGTAAACCCCTCCAAACGAGCGATGGATGGATGTCTCGGTTCAATGACGACGTTCTTAGGCGGTCTCCCAATCCGACTCCGCGAAAGATATTTTGATTTCAAGGTCTTCAGACTTGGGAGATGCATGCTAGGGCATTGACAGTCACGCTTTGTGGAGAGACAATTTTGTACAGGGAAGGTCGTTCTAAGTTGTGGATAAATGTGACCAATATACGGGAACTTATGATCGCATTTACTCAGAATTCCCATTCTGGAGATTTGCAATTTTAAGTCACTCGTATCAACTCAACTCGTGTATGTATACATTCATAGTCATCCATCATGTTGACTTGTTAGAGGTGTCTTGATGAGACATTTCATACTCGATACGAGCGGTCAACTGTCTTGAGGATATTCCACGTGCAGGGCTTGGCTATCCCTCCATCGTTTTATGTACTTTGTAGCGGTAAGGGATATGATCAACATGAGGATCACAACAGCACAGCTGCCCAACATTGGATCTCTCTGACGGACTAGAATCAGCAAAGAGTAACAACACAACAAATCCTTGCAACTTGAAAGCAAAGAAGGAAACGGGTTCTAACCTAACAAGCGGCCCCCACTTGAAGCTTCCATCAGGCATCTGATCGACGTCATGGCCCGCACGCAAGCGCCGCTTCGTTTCGTCGGTGGAAAATCCTCATCCCTTCAAGGTAAAGACTAACCAAGATCACACCAAGGTCAGAGCGGTCGAGCAGGCCAGACCCTTGAAAAGACCCTTTCTGAAGCACTAAAGTTCTCTCTCCGAAATCCGTCATGGCCACATCACATCAGTCCAGAGAGTCAAGTCAGGTTAACTCGTGGAGGCGAACTTTTCTTGTTGTTCACGATCGACGCTTGCGCCCCTCTTTGCTTGGCTTGATGGTCTGCTGGTGCAACATCCTGTGGTGTGATAGTGCCATTGTCGATGTTGTGGCACATTACACTACATTGTTTTCTCTCAGTCTCTGCTTCATGGAAACGAGGCTATCTCGGTGCTCGGGCATTACGACGGCTTGGCACAAACGGTGTCGGCGGCCTGCAGGACTTGTATTATTCCCGTGACGATGATTTCACAGCACGACATAGTGACTATCCGTTGCATGTCCATTGGCTCATCAAGTTTCACCCAGGTGTTGTCCATTGGTAGATCTATCCCACAAGGTGTTCTACGCCTCACGGGAGGCTGCCCCAGATGGTTGCACTACTAACTGTGAGATTCTCGATTCAGTTGATAATGATAAATTGAGTTCAGTACAGCTATTAGTGTTTCAGGAACAGGCAGTCTTTGTCAAAAGAGGAAAAGAAAAGAACAAAAACAAAAAATGGTATCAGAGTCATGTCCAGTACCTCGTCCCAGCAAACAAGCAAACAAACCACCACTAGCCCGACCAGCGGACATGCCATTACTCATTGCCGAATATCTCCACTACTAATGTATGAGTTGCATTGTGTATTCCTCATGCAACCACACTCCATCTTCCGTCTCTTTCTGCACAGTAAGGAGGTTTGATGTGCACGTCTGTTTCTGATTAGACCTTGGCACGACCAGTAAATCTAGATCGATGATCGCGGTGCTTCCACCAGTAACCCAGGGAGGCCAAGGTTGCAATGAACCAGAGGAGGGCGCTTGCGAGGTCAACCCAGACAGCATTCTTCATGCGACTGATACCTCCGTCACCCTCAGCATCCTCATTGATGTACATCTGCGGGTGTCAGTTAGCCAAGCCGTGATGTTGATCGTCCGTAGTAAGCACTTACCTTGCCAAAGATGCCGAAGAGGGCAATCCAGAGGGCGAATAGAATAAAGTCCCAAACGACGATGGCAAGACCAGCGATACGCATGACAAAGGGAATAAAGTAGAGCGCACACGTCACGGCAGAGATGCTACCAACCACCACTGCGTAGACCTAGAGATTCGCACTTGCGTCAGCACTATATTACATTACATACTGCACCTATAATGTGCAAATGCAATCCACTCACCCATTTAGAGTCAGAGTATTTGCCCTCCTTGTTTGCGTGGTGAATATCGACACCATACAGACCAACGGTGGTCAGGGCGAGGGCGAATAAGAAGAAATGGATGGTGGTAAACACCACATAGCTAATAGCCATGTCCTTGATACCCATGACTGCTGTTGTGTTCTGTTTTCGTATGTGTCGGCAGTTTTGAACGCGTAAAGGGGTTTAGGTATTACGAAAAAGATTGGCGAGATTGATTGAGGATATCGTTTCGTTGGTCGAAGCGGGTCAGTTCCGTAATATTAATTGAGAGAGGGAGGGAGAAGTAGGTTCATATCCGTTGGGTACAGGTACAGGCAGAGTCAAAATGGGCTCGTCACTAACGTGCCAAAGTGAAACTTTGCTTGGCAAGCGAAGACTAAGGGTTGACCGCTTAATTAATAGCGAGGGAAGCCTCTGCCGTCATTCCTGCAACCATAGCGAGATCGTCCGAAAAAATTAACAGATTTTAGCTAAATTACCTAGGGGAAATTGTCGTGATTCACTGACATGACTTGATGACGTAGTTAGCTCAAAGCAAGCTTGTTTTAGTTGATGCATGACCCCTGGCACTGACACGCTACAATGGACCCTGACCATTTTATCCATTCGGATTATCCAACTTCCGCCTTTTGATGATGCCCCTCATGACCTCAACCAAGGAATAGTATCAGTTTGCGATTCATCTGTATTTGTTGAGATTGTGGTTGAATGAATGGTTGAATTGTCAAATTTAGCTTGCATTTTGGAATTCTCAAACTCTAACTCTAGTGTTTCAACTCTAAGATGCTGACTTACAACAATATCTGGTCTTATCTTACATTCCAATCGCTCGCCTTACTATTGCCCTATCCATGAATCACGGAATTTTCATATGGCTCAGAATTTACGCATTAATGATTCAAAAAATATTTTTCGGTCAGGTGTTCTTTCAGAGGCTAGTGCTGAGAATCGAAGGCCTCTCAATAGGTATTTGAAGCCATATTGAGGTTTGCCCCACTATGGTTGATGGCGTCGTGGGAGACGCTCATGAGTGGCTGGATATCGCTGTGAGACTGATGGGAACTCTGGATGACTTGAAAATCACATGTTTGTTTATTAGAGATGAGTGTAAATCCGTGTCAAGTCCGATTATTGTGGTTGAAGTTTGATGTTAGTAGAGTAAGAGTCACTGATTGGACAAACTTATGAACCAACCGTCTCACCGAAGTGATGGCCTCCACCGTTGAATCAAGGATAACGTTGTTGCCTGGGACGCTGGAATAAGCTTATTGTACCCGATGCTTTTTTTAGTTTATTTACCTGGTCATGACTCTGCCCCGATAGTATTAGAATGTTGGCCTGCAGTCGGGGAATAGGGTAACCTTGGCTGTATCCGAGATCCGATCGAGGTTTGCCAAGCAACATATGCAGCACTTTTGATCGATCTGGTACTGGAAAACCTCAAGTAAGACGGCGCTTCCGGAGCACGCTAAACTTGCATGTAACAATGGATAGAAACCCCTCAAATGCGTAGTTGAAATTGCTCGAATTGGCATTATTACTATTGGCCATGGTATACGCTTATGAGTATTAAACTAATAAAACGAATGCCTAGAGAGTTACTCGTAGACGATTGGCTAATTGTTCAAGACCACATGGTCGACAGGGGGGCTATGCTGGTTTCAAGTGCCCGGTACTTGGCCAGTTCAAAAGTGCTGACTCACACGCGAGCAGAGCCTCATCAAGCAGCAGAGCCGCATGAGGGAACCGGTTCGTAGGGCTAGCTATTCGAATGTGAGGCGAGTTTAAAAGTTTAGTTAGACCTAACTAAATTGATGGATTCGTCTCCATAAGAATGCCCGATTGTAGCTGCTTGCTAGAGAGGCACAGTCTAGCGTCTAACATCGCCTCATATAAGAGACCCTTTGCCTTCACAAATGTTACTTCACTATAGCTTGCCTCATGCCCAATTGAATGCCAAATAACGGTTTCCGAATTTGCGGAAGAAACAGGAGCTAAAGCATCCAGTCAGAGAGGCTATGCTATACTCTCGCCTTAGATTACCCCCCTGAGACACTCTTCCTTTCATCCTATCCCCTTCGTTACTCAGCCAAACGATGCTATCACAACAAGTTCGTATCCCCACTAGCTCTGAATTTACTTGTTTTCAAGCAGTAAAGCATCGCAGCTATGCTCTCAACTGTGGTACAGTTGCTGTTGCCTTGAAGGCTCATCCCTTGTGCTCACCGACGTGGACATGTTCCGATGTGATTTCACGGCAAGTACAATGGAGTTGTTGTGGTATGGTGCTCGTAAGTTACATGTAGGCCTCTGGATCTCACTTGCCTTGAATACTCTCAACTTTAATATATAATCTTGCCATTGCACCTACAATCTCCCATCATCACAACAACAACACTTCAGTCTCTCATCAACTCAAGTATATCACATAACTACCTTCTCACCCAAACATCCCAATCAACTCTAGATTTGAAGCCCTCTGCTCCTCATTCTATAACAACTGAACTATCAGATACAATGGCCTGCCTCGAATAGTAAGTCTAGAAAACACTCCTTGTTCTTATACGAGTGCTAACCAGTTGTAGCGCTGCTGCTTCTTCCGCTACTTCCGCTGGTACTCGTGGCCAGCTTGTGAACAATGTCTCTCAATGGCAGTGTGTAAGTATAACAAACCTCAAAGACATCCGGCACAACACTAACCATTACAGTGCAACTGCCATAACGGCTGGCAGAGCATCAAGAACAACAACTTCTGCTCTGACTGTCATTTTCCCCGCTGCAACAGCTGTACCTACTGCTAGGTCCGAGATCTAGAAATCCAGTGCCGATTCAACCCTAAAATATTGTCTTGTCCATGGAGAGGAAAACGGTGTTCGCTGTATAAGTAGCAGGAGAGGGAGGTTTTGGTCATTTGAATCGGAGGACTCTTGTTTTCGGCTTTGTTTGGTCAAGTTTATTGGTGTTAGAAAACCTAGAACTAAAGCTCACGCTCAGACTGCTTTATAAAATCCAACTATATACTTTCGTTAACACTAAGGCCTCTCTCTCTGATGTGATTGTCTATTGTCCACTCTTGCTGGAGTAGGCCTATGACGGTACAAGATTGACTAGCAAAGAGACCAACTCGGACATTTGAAAACTGTATCAAAACTCGAAAGAGAGAATGTAGAAGTACAATAATCTGGTATAAGTTTGAGTTTCGGGGTTGACTTATATCTTGGACCCCGAACCGAGGCATGATGACGCCCCACATGTCCGATATCCAACCAACACTCAACACTCAACCACGATGGTTCCACGTTAGGCCTCTTCATAAGAGAAATAACTCAAATTATTTAACAGAACTTCACTTTACATACAACCTCAATAGTTTATACCATATCCAAATAATGGCAAACCTTGGCCCCCCTTTCCACCCCATCTCCGGACTCCCGAACTTCCGAGATCTCGGAGGTCATCCGCTTCCTATAGCTTCCCGCCCCGGTTACACAATAAAGTCCGGCCTCGTCTTCCGCTCGGCGGATCCGTCTGGTCTCACCGAAGAAGGCGTCTCGGCACTTCAGGACCTCAAGATCTCTCACGTTTATGACTTGCGCTCTCGAACTGAGATTGAGCGCTATGCTTCAGGTACCCGTGAATGGCCTGGTGCCCAACGGGTCTTTACACCGGTATTCTTAGATGAGGATTACGGTCCCGAGGCTATTGCATTGCGCTTCCGGAACTATACGGCCGAGGGAAGTCAAGGCTTCGTTGAAGCTTATCGAGGTATCTGGGAGACCGGAACGGATTCCATCAACACCATTCTCTCACACCTGGCCAAGCCGGATGCTTCACCTCTGCTCATTCACTGCACTGCAGGCAAAGATAGAACTGGAGTCATCTGCGCCTTCATCCTGTCGATTTGCGGTGTAGACGACCAAACAATCGCAACCGAGTATGGCCTGACAGAGATTGGACTTGGTGACTTTAGAGAGGAGCTCCTCGCTAAAGTCATGAAGGTCCCAGAGCTCAGCTCGGACCCCGAAGGTGCTCAACGATTGCTTGGAGCAAAACCTGACAATATGCTTGCTGCTCTCAAGGTCCTTCGAGAGCAGCATGGCTCCGTGGAGGAATATGTTGTCAAGAACTGTGGATTGACAGAGGATGACCTCGAGCAGATCCGAAAGAACTTGGTTGTTCCTGAGAGCAGTCACAAGTCTTGATGACTGATGTCAATGTCCATGAACACACAAGTATATAACATCAACGTCAATAGTTTAGCAAGCATCATAGATTCTGATCACATACAAAAATGCAAGCGCTGTTCTTCATCATCACTGGACAAGTATATAGTCCATGTCTAATTAGTACACGAGCTAATACATGGCGTTGGTATTCGTATTGTACAGTTGCGCCTCTTTAACCACCCATCCATATCCCATATAAATATATATTCATACACTTCAAGGCACCGACGTAGGAATCTTGACCAACCCGCGCTTGCGGTCCTCGAAAGGCGCACCATACCGCCATCCAGTTCCCTTTCTTGATCGGCCATCACGACCGACATTGTCAACGTTGATCTCCTTAAATCGGAACTCGTAGCGGTCTGTCTTGACTCGCTTTGTTTGCTTTTCCGCGCGCTTGCGACTCTCCAGAATCCTCTGGGCGACTCTATCCTCATCCGCTTGTGTGATCTCCTGAAACTTTTTCAAGGCCTCCGCGCGGGGAGTCTTTTTCTTAATGATATCTCGCTCCATGCTGATAAGCTCGGGTTGAGGGGATCGTTGATCGGCGGAGAGCATCTTGTCGTGGAAGGCCTTGGCGGCATCTTCTCTTGTGTAGTGTCGGGATTCTGACACGGGCTCGAATAGTTGTTGCATAGTAAGGTTGTGTACGTGGATCTCGTTAATAGGCTCGTGGGGGACATTATTCCCCGCACCATCCTCGTAGTATGTCTTGGGAAGCATGCCCATAACAGCCTTGGCATAAGGTGTTGCTAATTGCTTGCCCTTGAAGTTGGTCAGCATTGCTATCAAACAAAGTAGAAACGCAAGCCCAATATCAGATGATGCTATCAGAGTATACAAGTGTATAACCATGTAGGTGTCTTCAAGACTAATCGAAAATTTTTGTTTGGTCTCATCATATAGCAGGGTAGGGCAGAAGAGGGAATGAAAGGTTAGGGATAGATAGTACTCACTTCAGTAACCCACTGTTTCTCAACCTCTTTTAGTCGCACGACAGCGGCAACTCTCCTCACGTCGATGTGCATTTCAGCAGACACCGCCTTCAGAGAGTCTCCCTTTTTCGTCACCTTTTCATAGATGAGCTCACGTGTTGCATCAGCAAGCACAGGCTGACTTCGGAAGAGAGGATTGAGGGGGAAAGGCTGATCCTGGTGAGGACCAAGGTAGTTGGGACCGTTACCAGCCTCAGCAAGATTCCTACCAGAGCCAGAGTTCAACCAGTCAAACATCCTGGCACGACTCTTGCTCATCTTTTCGCGGCATGGTGTTGTCGAGAATGTTCGAAGGAAGGGAGAGGTAGAGGAGCTCCTCGTGGAGAGAGAGATGGTGGCATCGAGGCCAGCCAGCGGCGTCGATGCACCGCGCACTCGAGGAGGCATGGTTACAGCAGCTTCAGATCAGATACTCTCTGACTATCTGCTCTGCTGCATTACATGCGACCCAGGGCCAATTGATTAGAATTGGTTGGATGAAGAGTCGGAAAAGAAAAGCTGGGCTTGTTTAGAGGTGTTTAATGTTGCTTGTCAGGTGTCGCAATTTTTGCAACCCACTCCGGGTATTTTGATTTTCCGGCGTCATTTCAGATCCCCACCAAATGAACCATCAAGCGATGTCCAAGTGGGACAGAGTCATTTATGGAAGTTAGAATGGATAGAATAAGATTATGTCTTTTTTAAAACAAGGTTATTATAACTTTTTGGCATCTTACGTCTCGTCTGTTGAAGTGAACTCTATCCTAATGCTCAATACACCAACTGCACCACACGTCAACTACAGAGTGTACTCCAAAATACTATGGCATTATAAACATTGGTATTCGTATGTACTGTTTGTTACCTGCGCCATTATACTTGCAAACCATTAAACAACTCCCCTTCTTTACCCAGTTCCCGACAACCATCAAATGCCCAACATTAACCCTATGATGAGAACTATGGGTAGCAAGTAGATAGATCATTGAGACAAACTCGTGTTTGCTGTTGTCCCGGCAGGTGAATAATACCAATGACTCGTCTTCAACTTATGTTGTCGAGTTGGACCAGAAAGTTTGTCGTCTGCGCCAATTGCAACAAGTCCAAGTTGGATTTCGGACATGTATATATGTAGTAGCTTCTTATAACCAAGTGAAGCTATCAACCAGGCTTGGTCATCGAGAGACGGTTCTTCTTAGCTTTGGCCTTAGCTGCTGCGACCGCTGCCTTCTTGGTCGCCTCGTTCTCCTCAGCCTGTTGAGAGATCTCCTTCCACTTACGCCAGCCGTCGAAGTCAATAAGGGCCTGCATGCAACCCCATTCCATGACTTTGCGCTCAAGCCAGACAAAGTTGACCGGCTGTATACTCAGTTAGCAATGTGCATCAAGTTTCTATTATTGTGGAGACGTACCTTGGTCAAAAAGTCGTTACAACCAGCGGCCAGAGCTTCGTGACGGTCACTTTGCAAAGAGCTGGCAGTCAAAGCGACAATAATTACAGGACTCTTGAACAGAGAGGGGTTCTCAAGGCGATCCTTCTCGTCCAGTTCGCCTGGGTTTTCTGTCGTTATTTCACCATCAGGAGAAGATGAAAAGACACCAATCGAGTTGACTCGTTCCAATCTTCGGATCTCCCGAGTTGCTTCGAGTCCATTCATGACTGGGAGCTGAATATCCATCAGAACTAAGTGGAAGCCGCCGCTTCTCCACTTCTTGACGGCATCTCGACCATTCATGGCGGTGGACCATCGCACTTTCAGGCGCTTGACAAAAGCTTCCAAAAGTTTCAGGTTGATAGGGTTATCCTCCACAATCAGGACATTAATAGGAGGCACGCCGCCGTTGAGCATGCCCGGTGGTAAACTCGGATGCTCGACCTTTTTGCTCTTCTTGGTTTTCACCGTGGGCCGAGGCGATGCTGGCCTAACCGGAGGTGTCGAGACGTGCACTGGCTCGGCGGCGGGTGGTGTTGGTAGAGGAGGGGCAGCGGGCGGCATACCAGGAGCATCTGAAGAGTTTGAATGAGTTCGTGAATGCGGTAGCCTGGGGTTGAAGTGTTGCGTACCATGGTTCGCATGGTTCGCGGCGGCGGCGGCAGCCAAGGACACAGATGACCCATTAGCAATCAGTGTGGGTGATGATGTGTGAGTACGACCCAGTCTGGGACGATCCGGACGGTTGTGATATGCGAGCGATCTGCCAGGCGATGGAATAGAAGGAATACGGCCAGTTCCTATCACAGCAATGGAATGCGGAGCCTGGGGGTTAACGGGAACTGCCACTGGGAGATGGGGTGAACCGACAGCACCAGGATGGGCGGCCACTGAGGGAGGAAAGTAACCGTCACTTGTCTCGGTAGGTCGGCCATCCTCGCTGTAGTAAACGTTGCCAACATAAGCTGGAACGACAGGGCGAGGAGAAGCTTTAGGTGCACGTCGTGGAATGTCAATTACAAGGGCTTCTTCAACGGTTTGTCCGCCTGGATAATAAGCGTCAAGTGTCCGGCCCATAGGCTCTTCGGGGTTCAAGACACGTTCTGAATGTTGGTCTCGAGGAATAATTCGAATGTTAATGTCTGGAGAATCGAAACTTCGACCGAGTGAGTTTGAATATTTACGTAGAATCATATCGCGGACATCATCGACGAGGTCGTCCTCGTTGACGGTAACGAGAGTTGGTGAGGCACGAGGTCGCTTGACCCAGATCTTTCGGGTCACCATATTGCCGTTAATAGGCGCGTATGTACTGGGTTGGCTTAAACCAGGTTCGTTCGGGTTCGAAAGGAGTGTATTGATCAGAGTTGTCTGCCGATTTGACAGCAAGCTCTGTCGTCGGGGTGGCGGGGCTGGTCGTGATGGAGAGCCAGGGATAGAGAGACCAGGAGACGGTGCGACAAAAGTCGTAGAAGTCCCTGCCGTTAAAGGCGCAAAGACGGCAGTCTTGGGAGAGTTGGGGGCTTGATCAAGACTCAAAGAATCGTCATTGTGAACTGCAAGCTCATAACTAGCGTCCAAGTCTAGACTTGCGATCTTTTTGGGGCGCGCAGTAGGTGATGAAGGTGCCGAGTCCTGCGCGTCTTCGTGTATTCGGTCGAGATTGGAGCTTGGCTGGCGGTGTCGTGATGGGGAGGGCTGGTCGGGAGGATGAAGTGAGGGAGAGATCAACGGTGGTGGATGGATTTGACGCTGTGATTGTGAGTGTGGTTGAGGTTGTGGCGGATGCAGATCGTTATGGGGCGGGAGCTGTTCGCTAGAACTAGAACTAGTGGCGGTTGTAGCAGGTTCTTCGCCGAGGCTCTGCTGATCCATGGGCTCCGCTGGGTGTTTCAGCGGTGCATCCCTCACGGTGTCTGGTGCCGTGGAATGGTCGTTAGCGGGTGGGACCGCTGCTGCTTCTGTAGCATCTATTTCCGAAGACGTCTTGACTGCTGCTGACGAGTCTGAATTTGAGTTCGAGTTTGCTCCTTCTGACACCTCTCGTGAAACCCCAATCTTTGCAAAATAATCACCATGTTGTCGATTTGAACCATCAGGCGTGGCTGTCATACCATGTCGGCTACTGACGGTTCCCCTCGAATGGCTCACAGCCCGCCGAGACGAATGATCCCCATCACCATTTTGGCGAGCCCGAGACCGATCGCGATCCCAAAAGTGACGGCTTCCCAACGACGACGATGTATCCGTAATACTCCGATTCGAAGATGCTTGTGAACCTGCTGTCGAGTGTCGTCTTTTAATAAACTTGGCTCGAAGGCGCGAGGCGATATCGGTAGCTCCCATTAGGTCGACATTGGCATCCTATGTTGGCAGGACGCGACCGAAACGAAACGTTGGTAGGTAGTTAGGTACGTGGAGTCGGATGTCGAAGGTGAGGCGAAATAACAGGGAGGGTAAGACAGTGAATGACCCGGCTTCTGGCGAAGAATTGCGGGTAAGAAAGGAAAAGAGACAAAAGAGAAGAAGATTCAAAAAAGATCAAATGCGTGAAAACAACAAAAATTGTAAATGTCTGATGTGTACCGAGCCTCGCAATATTATCGATGAGCAGACAAAGCTCACCGAGCAGGGTATCAAACAAGCGAGGCTGATAAGAATTAAAAGGGGAATAGAGAAGCCGACGACGATCCCAAAGATCCTTAAAGACGAGAAACAGGAAGAAGATGAAAAACCGAAGACCCGTTATGAATACAACGGAGAGTAGAGAATAGTTCCAAGGGGGTAGATCCGCTGTTGCAGTGTCGATGGTTCCCTTTTCTTCCCTTCTTCCCGGATATCACCTCAACTTGCTTGCCCACCTCAAGCTTCGGGCCTCAGTATGATCGTGATTGCGACTGGTTTGGACTGGGTAATTTAAGCCGAGTCAGCGTTGCCCTGGAACTTGTACAATGCACAGCTCACTGATGCACCCATCCAGAAGCGTTACCTCCATTCAAAAGCCACCCGAGCGTCCCCATTGACAGGGGTTATCCAAGTCAACTTGACTTCTTTTTTCCTTCAGCTCGTCAATTCACCTGTCAAAAGTTGACACCATTCTTCTGAAGGTCTTCTTTAAAGATGGGTCCCTGGTCTATTGATCATCGGGACCAAGCTCTGAACGCTGTTGTCAGTCTGAGATGAGATGCCCAAGTCAAGATCCGGTCAATATCTGCATGATTCCATTTCTGAACAACTTTTGTCACATCTCACATGTTATAACTTGGAACACGTTCCCAAGCTGCAGCAGTGCAGTTGTTGCTACTACATTACACCACTTGTGTTCAACGGCTTGATGCCCCAGCTCTGCCATCAATGAACCGACTATTGGATCGCATCATGAAATGCTTTGTCGCAGTTTTTCCTTCATATTGATGGTGGAACCTTAATAAGATTTGATAGCATAGGTGCTCTGGGTCGTCAAAGTCGACATGTGCAACTGAATTCAATGGAGTTGTCGACGTGGCTGCCCGAATCTTGGCCTACCTGTAGAGCATTGTGCATATCGCGACAAAAAAGAAAGTTGATGACTAAGAAAGAAACAGGAAGAAGAAAGAAAAGGTAAAATGATTCGCGTTTTTTTTTTTTTTGCTTGTCGAAAATCGCGTAATACGGCAATCTCAAATCCACACATTCGAGATCTAGCGAGCAGGATGAAGCCATGTCGAGAAGTGGAGACCTCCTGAAGCTTAGAGCTCTAACAAGCTGACATAATTCATTGCGCATCAAATCGCCGCTAGCCTACGCCAACCTTTCTGTCGAGCATCAACCACTGAATGAATAAGCACAAGGATTAACTATATCCACAACCTACACCAACAGTCAGTATCACTGCTTATTACAAATACATCAACTATGGCTCCTATAATACCTCCAGGCGAGCACCCATCTGATAGACCAATCCCTCGCGGACCAAAATCTCCATCTCGGACTGCTCAGATTCAAGCGCAGAACCGAAGGCGAGAGTATCTCACTCGGCACCCATCATACTTTGATAACCTGGAGCATGAGCTCGCTGGTAAAGCCGTACAATTCGATCAACCCCAACTCCCAACCTAACTTGAAGCCTAGATCCCGTACTGTATGAACGATTAGTCAAGAGGTTCCAGTCTGCCGAGGAGCGTGAGGCCGAGGGCAAAGCAAAAGGCTATGGCAGAACCCTGGAGGCTGATCTGCAACGAGGAGAATCCAAAATCTCGCGGCTTAAAGAAGAGAATGGTGTTGAGAACTCAATTGGTGACCTTGAACATCCTTGGGAAAAGCCAGCAGCAGACAAGGCCCATGGTTTACTCTTATGGCATGCGTTCCTTGAAGAGCGCTTCGTTCATGGTCTAGATGAAGACTTTGACTATAAGCCTGTTGATGCGGATGAAGATCTTGACACCATGCTCAGACGAGATGCTCAAGATGCTTGGTTCGACGATGAAGAACCAGGTTGGATAGATGAAGATGAGCTATCAGTACAACCAACAATAAGACAAGGCGAGACTGGAGTCCAAGACTTCTAGTCAGGTCCGCAATATCTCATGCGACTCCATTTCCATTCACCATTTGTACTCATGAGACCTGATGATCTCGGACCCTCTCTATTTTAGCCAACGAATTACATGTCGGTAATGACGGTCCCATGAATTACCGCACCACAATGCAACTTACCCTGAAGGCTGAAGCTAACTAAATTATGCATATTGACATGCCGGCATTTTCAAGGCCATTTTGCCTAAATTCCTATGACAGTTCCAACAGGCAAATTCGTACAACATCAGACAACATATGAACCACCAAAAACTCTGTCTCTCACGATATTATCTGGAAAAATATCCTAGAAGCAAATACGCCACAGTAAAACTCCCAAAACTATTACCGGCGGCTAATTAGCGTCGCTCCAATGTCATCAACTGATATTCTTCAACTTCAAGCATATGCACCACACCCATACCTTAGTAGCTATACCCCATGCCTCGGTGCTTGGCTCACTAAATTGATGATCTGGTGTGGAACTCAACCCGGGTAATTGCGTGGCCTGACTGGATAAATGAATCAATGAATTGACATGAGCCTCAAGTGAGTTGACAAGTCAACGCGGGGTCAATTATCCATATCATGTAGTAATTCTCATACATATATTAAAGGTAGCCCTCTTTCAGTAATTACCAGGCACCAATTCCAACAAAACATCACATCTCACTCATATTCATCCATCATGGCGCCTCTCATTACCAACGTCTACAGTGCCGACCCTTCGGCTCATGTCTTCAATGGCAAGATTTACATCTACCCTTCTCACGACCGTGAGACAGACATTAAGTTCAACGACAATGGCGACCAGTACGATATGGCCGACTACCATGTCTTCAGCACTGAGAGCCTTGATCCACCAGCTGAGGTCATTGACCACGGTGTCGTCTTAAAGACAGAGGATATCCCTTGGGTATCTAAGCAGCTCTGGGCACCTGATGCCGCTGAGAAGAACGGCAAATATTACCTTTACTTCCCTGCCAGAGATAAGCAGGGAATCTTCCGCATCGGCGTTGCTGTCGGTGACAAGCCTGAGGGTCCTTTCACCCCCGACCCAGAGCCCATCAAGGGCAGCTACAGTATTGATCCCGCCAGTTTCGTGGATGAGGATGGTCAAGCATATCTGTACTTTGGAGGTCTTTGGGGCGGACAATTGCAATGCTACCAGAAGGGCAACGATATCTTCGACCCTGAGTGGCAAGGCCCCAAGGAAGTCAGCGGCGAGGGTGTTCCCGCTCAAGGACCCAGAGTAGCCAAGCTCACTGAGGACATGCACCAGTTCGCAGATGAAGTCCAAGAAATCAAGATCCTCGACCCTGAGACTGGCAAGCTCATCTTGGGAGATGACCATGACCGACGTTTCTTCGAGGCCGCCTGGATGCACAAGAAGAATGGCAAGTACTACTTCTCGTACTCAACAGGCGACTCACACTTCCTCTGCTACGCCACTGGTGACAGCCCATACGGACCTTTTACCTATGGTGGACGTATTCTAGAGCCTGTTCTTGGATGGACAACACATCACTCTATTGTTGAGTTCAAGGGCAAGACATATCTCTTCTACCACGACTGTGAGTTGAGTAAGGGCGTGGATCACTTGAGATCTGTCAAGGCCAAGGAGATCTTCTATGATGATGACGGCAAGATCATCACTACTACAGCCGATTAAATAACTAGTGTTAAAATATGAGATAGAAACAATGTCAATTGATATAAATAGATTCCACATATATCCAAATCGTCGCGTCGTTACCCGCTCCTTATTGTTGTACATCCAAAAACATAAAACCTCCGAACCGTTGTGTATCATAACTCGTCAACATGAGTATCCATTCTCCTTACACTTACACCACCCCAACACGAAGCTTGTTCAACGCTTCCTCGTATCTGGCCGGATTATGATCAACCAACATGCTCGTTCCGAACCTCAACTCTTTGAAGCGTTCCTCAACATCCTTTACATATTTTAACACAATTCTTTGCGCCGGCTTGCCAATGTGGTCTTCATCAGCGAGCAGAAATGCATCACGTCTCAAAACTCGCTGAGTCTCTATAGTAAAAACTTCTCCTGGTGGTACAAGCTTGCGGTTCGTCATACCGGACCTTAGACCTTGTAATACGGAATGACCCCATTTGGATGAATCTCTTGATGGAACAGAGGGCAACCCTCCATACCACTTATCTGCTACACCAGTCTGGAACGCTTGCCATATGCGCTGACGAATCTCCGCCTTGGCTTGTTGCTGGTCATTCTTGAAGGCAAGTGCAACAGCCTGGAAGTCGTGCAGAACTCCTAAGGAGAGATATGGGACGATGTCATTTCCATGAACCACGGTGGTGATGAGACCACGAGTTCGCTTGCGTAAAGATGCTGACATTGTGCTAGGGGGTCCATATGCATAAACATGTATAGGGCGTCTTGGTGGCAGAGTGGAATGTACAGGAAGAAGCCCATCTGTTTGGTCATCGCCGACCGTTCTTTCTGGACCTTCGATGGCAGTCACAAAGCCAGTGCCTATTGGATTTGGCTCGGAAAGCATCACTCCGAGCAGTGCTGCCACTGCACCTCCTAGAGAATGGCCGCAGAGAACTAGACCGTAGTCTGGAAACTCTAGCAATGCCTCACGGAGAGTCAACAGCACAGGTCTATCGCCACCATATAGAAGACGACGAGCTGAAGCATGGACACCTTTATGTACTTTGTGGCCCCGACCACGCCAAGTCAAGACATCATAGTCACACGTCATATCAGCCAATACATCCTCAAAACCCAGTGTACCTCGACAAGCAAGCACAACTGCCTTCGCGTCATGGTCTAGAGAAATATAGTGCACCAAAGGAACGCCAGTCCCGGTCGAGCCACTCGAGTCTGTTCCTCCTTGCGGATCAACAATAGAGGCCAGAAGCACGCTATGGGTATCTGATTCAGTGTGATGGACAAAATGCCTGACATCAGTATGTGTGTTATCCCAACTTCTTAAAAGGGGCATCTCTTTGGAGATTCCCATGAACTTGAGAAAGGCGGATCCGTATGATGCAGATGAGAACCGCATGTATCTTGTGATGTTACGAAGAACATGACCTTGGGGGAATATCCCATCCACTATACCATCACGCCGAAGACCTCCAAGCGCATCAGATGCCGTATAAGCACTCTTTTGGTGGTAGTATGAAAGCACCAACGAAGATTGTGAATCGTTAGAAGCCATACTCCAAAGACTCGGGCTTCGACGGATGCCCCTGCGGAGACCGGCAGACATTGGAGGAGGTGCAAGTAAACCATCATTCTGGGCTTGTTGAACCCAAGAGGGATCAAACGCTGCACCACTCAGAGAGACACTTGGAGAATGAGTTGGCGTGCCATATCCCGAATGGATGGAATATGTATCCGTTTGAGATATCATCGAGTCCCGGCGGCGCTCATGGACAGAGACATAGCTTGCACGAGAAGGGTTGCGTGGTATGAGTTCCGCCTTCTCGATGCGTCTTTGATCTATGGATGGCCGTGGGCTGTGTGTAGGTTTGTTGCTTTGCCTGTTGATAGTTGAGATTCTCGACTGGGGCCTTGGTTTGCTCTCTGTTGGTGGTGATTCTTTGTTCCAGATGTTCGAAATCGATTGACTTCCTTCTCGAAGAGCCTGCCTAAGACCGCTCTTCTTCTCACTTGACTGGTTGGTAGAAGTAGAAGAGTCTGACTTCCTCTTTGGAAGGACTCTCTTCGAAATCGTAGCGCTTTCGCGCGGGCTATTGGGCTTGACAGTGTTTTGTGGTGGGTTGGCAGGTGCTCGTGGTCTCTTCTGATTTGCCTCACGCTGCGTGGTCTTAGTCTCGGTAGGGGAGGATGGCGGTGACGCGGAAGTTGGTCGTGTGAACTTCCCCTTCTCATCCCGTGTTGTAGTGGTTCGAGGCTTTGTTGTGGCCTGTGAAGAAGGTGGTCGAGCTTGGTCATTGGTTCCTTTAGCAGGCCTTGAACGCTGTGGTGGAGGTGACTTGACCCCAGACGTTCGCCGTTTCTTGAGTACTTGGGGTGACTCTTTGGGTGGAACTTCTGGAGGTGAGTCCTCTTTCGATGTATCAATGACAGAGACAGGAACATCCTCGGACCCTTGGAAGGAGATGTCACCAGTTCTAGATCTCTCAAGCCTATAGACGACACGATACCTCGAGGCTTCGGGAGGGTCGTCCATTATTTGGCTAGTCCGGCGACCTGCTTGATCGCTCAATCCTTTTGTTTCGACGATTTCGGCGCCCGGTAATAAGGGTAGAGGGAACGGGCGAGGTCCATCGACATCGATAGTGACTGTTTGCGTTGATGACACTGTGTTGGAGATAGAGACGGAGGTGTCAGGAGGGAGTTTCTTGACCATTTCATCTTTAAGTTTGTCGATTACTGCCTCCTCCTCTTGGAAAGATGCGTTCGGAGAACCAATGATGGCTTGTTGAAGTTTGTCAGGGCTGTTGTCTCGAACAACTAAACTGGTTGGCCTCGAGAAGACGGGACTTCGAGTAATACGTTCTTGAATATCGACGCGTTCGCCATCGTTCAAAACGACAACATCCCATATAATCTCCTCACATTCTTGCCGATGCTTTTCCTCTTCGACCATCTTCCAAGACCAACGTTGCAAGTATGCCAAAGCGCAAAGGCCTAGTACGAGATCCAACATGCCGACTGTATCGCCTTGAAGCCCAGTGGCGGGATCCTGGAACTCTCGCCTAATTAGAGTGACGATGCTGGCAATAGCTCGGGACGAATCAGTTGAGCCGAAAATCTGGTCGAGGGAGGACAGAAGAAGTTGCGAGAACCCCGATGCCATGGAGAAAGTTGTACTTGTGAGGTGAAAGCCTGCGCTTGTCCAAAAGACGGCTTGGGACATGGCATTGTGAAGGTGCTCGAAACTTCGTTCGATAATAGATTCGGCTTCAGTAGCAGACAAATCGCTTTGTGATCTTGAGAGTGTTTCCCTTCCTGCTTGTGATAGAACGGTTTCGACCATGCTGCGAGCGAGCTCTAAAGAAGACAAGGTCGTTACTTTTGCAGCACCCAGGCCGTAAGAGCCGGCCCTGGAACCTAGACGAATAGCTAAGCATGTTGAACGCGTTGCAAGACTAACAGCTTGGGCGACTGGAGAAGGGAGTAGAGTGCGGCCTGGTTGTAAAGGAAGGTCTTCGGCTGATGTATTGTTTGAGTTGTCCATGGCGAAATGGTTGTCATTGAAGCCCAGTCGGAATTATGTTGGGGCATGAAAGAAGCCTGTGATTTAAGGGATAGATGTAGTTAAGTATTATTTGCGTCAAAATCGAGTGTCCGTTCATAAGAACAATAACATTAAAGAGGTCCGAGAGTTTCCAGGCTTGAATTCGAGACGAGGTGTAAGGGAAGGTTTTTAGCGTAGCAGGTAGTGAGTCCCAACAATAGTAGCGTAAAGAGTAGACGAATAAGTCAACAACACCAATGGCATGGCCGGAATGGAAATAAAAACGTGACAAAGAACGAATGTCGTGTCGTAGTGAATTTGGTTGGATGACTTGGCATGGGATGATGCAGAATAGAGACAAGTAGAGATGACGAGATATGAAACGGATTTACATGTGATTGCATGATAAAGGCACCTGTACCTGCCAAGACTTGAAGCTTGACAACTCATCAATCTTTAACCCTTGTACTAATTGTTTCGTCTCTTTACTGAGTATCCACTACTACGGCTTTAATAATTACATCAGTCCTGGTTACTGCATGGAATAATTCGCCTTATGGACTGCTTTGGGGCCCAATAATACTTTGACGTTACAACGTTATCGCATGGCGTTAAATCATCTCTGACTTCACGTTGCATATGAGAGCAGGGTCCCGAGTATCAGGGTCGAGAAGCCACCAATTTCCAATGTCTAAAACATTCAATCTCGCAACGCGACCCTTCATACCTCAAAAGATGACAATATCACCAAATGTTCCGAGTAAACAATTACACGTTAGAGAATGAACACAAACAAAACAACGGAACCACAATGCTTGGTCCTCCAGCCTTTGCAAAGACAAGGATTCTATCTCTACTGTAACAGTCAAGAAGTATGAGCAAGACGCCTCTCAATTTGTTAATGTCTTATTTATAAAAAGCATGTGATATGAGTTGTGAAGGTGAGTTCGGGACCACATGTTGTGGTTCAAGGCCATCTGTATGTAGGAGATGGCTTTTAACGCATTGACACATCTTAATGCGTTGTAGTATGGGACATGAAGTATCACGGACTAACCATTATGTTCATATATTGAGTTAAAGAGACTTGGCTATCGAGAACCGAGAGTCTATTATATCTTTTCATGGCTGAACCCTTCCTTTCATCCGTGTAAATTGGCACGGAACTATGACTTTGCAACCATTCTCGACTCTCCATCAACATCACAACCATGAACCGCAACTAGATCTCTCATTCCTATCCAATCAAACACCTCGGTTCCGTGGTCTAGTTGGTTATGGCATCTCGTTAACACCGAGAAGGTCCCCGGTTCGATCCCGGGCGGAACCACACTTTTTGTCTTTTTGTCTCTCTCTGGCCCTTTTCTTTTTCGGGGTCGCCTTGAGGCTGTGACTCGCTGACCCCTGAACGATGATGGAAAATCGTCCCCGATATAGAACACGTGGGGGGCACTAATAGAAGGTACAGGACAAGACAAGGACAAGCTCAGCTCAAGACTCCGCCCATTTGTCTGAAACTGAAAGAGAACCAGCCTCCAAATCCAAATCTTACATAGATAACTTCTCAACTTTCTTACATATTACTTACTATTTATCCTTTTTTCGCAGAACCCTTCTTGTTCTCTTGAATTGCTTCTTTTTGGATCTCCTCCTACGCCGTAACCCCTCGAGAAAAAAACAACACCCCGCCAAATAAAACTCCCCCGCCAAATCGACACCGCCATGGCTCAAGAAGGTATCTTCAGCGCCGACCTCCTGTCCCCTGAGGTCAAGGCCGCTCTCCCTGAGGGATACACTCTGCGTGCCCTGCAAAAGTCCGACTTCAACAGCGGTTTCCTCGACTGTCTGCGCGTCTTGACTACTGTTGGCGACGTTACTGAGGAGGCTTTCGCTAAGCAGTACGACGACATGCTCGCTGCTGGCAGCTACTACATTATCATCATTGAGGATCCTTCGCGCGGTGAGAAACCTGTTGTCGGAACTGGCGCTTTGATCACTGAGCGCAAGTTGTAAGTCAAACCTCTCCATCACTCCTAAACAATGGCTAATACCCCTATAGCATTCACAGCCTAGGCGCCGTCGGCCACATCGAGGATATCGCCGTCGCAAAGGACCAACAGGGCAAGAAGCTCGGTCTCCGAATCATCCAAGCCCTCGACCACATCGCCGAGCAGGTTGGCTGCTACAAGAGCATTCTCGACTGCAGTGAAGCCAACGAGGGTTTCTACGTCAAGTGCGGCTTCCGACGAGCTGGTCTCCAGATGGCCCACTACTACGAGGGCGGCAAGGGTAAATCCCAGTGATTTCTTTGAATATCTACTACTTATACGACATTACGAATGCGCGTGCATACGTGTGCGCGTATATACATGTTTCCTTTTAATCGTTACATTATCTCGGTGCGTTGCACAGAGGCTGATGCGGTTTCGCATGGCGCAGGAAGCAAAATCTAAACTAAAGAGGATCCGATATCTGGTGGGACTAGAGGGTAGATCTGGACGGAAGAATATAGACGAAATTTCTTGAAACTTTGAGCGGCGACCTGAGTGAGATTTTGCTGGGATCTGAGGATATACATTAAGTCCATTCGTGGAGGCTGTTGTATGACATGAATCATCAGCTGAGTGAGGTCTTGTTCGGCTTCCGATATCTTCTAAGCAGA
Source organism: Fusarium anguioides (assembly GCA_012977745.1). Taxonomy (NCBI): domain Eukaryota; kingdom Fungi; phylum Ascomycota; class Sordariomycetes; order Hypocreales; family Nectriaceae; genus Fusarium; species Fusarium anguioides. The sequence goes on along the minus strand of JAALXK010000400.1, from coordinate 52,400 downwards.
GAGCCAAGGATGCATACAAAACTTGATGCCCAGCCGAGTTGTTATGCAATTTGTTGAACACTTCCCTTTCAATTCCCATCCATTTTGAATCAAATTCGTAGCACATTGTCCCGAGTGCACTTTGCTACGTTATCGACATGTTTGACGAGCTTAATATATCTTTCGTCAAGCTCCGGATTGCTGCATTGCAATCATTGTAAGTCAGCACAACCCAATGCTGCAATATATGCCAACACCGTAACTCCAGTGTCAGATCCAAGTACCATGATGATTTCCATGTTGTTCGACGTCCCACCAACCGAGTCACCATGTTCATCGATCCAAACGGTACACTTCGATTAGCCAAACGAAAACGAATTCGCGCACGCTGTTGATCTTTTACCATTCTAAGTTGAAAGGTATACCAAAGATATTATATTAGATTCTATTTTCATATTCATTTCCCAGCATCACTCTTTCAATTGCGCCGTTTATCGGCCCATCCATCCACCATCAACCACCAAGACATGCCCACTCACATACCCACTGGCCTTGCTGGCCAGATACACCGCGGTACCCTTGAAGTCATCCGGCGAACCCCAGTTACCAGCGGGAATTCGCGAGGTGATACTAGCAAGGCGCTCTGGGTTTGCGAGAAGAGCCTCGTTCATATCGGTAGCGATGTAACCAGGAGCGATGGCGTTCACTGTGATACCCTTTGAGGTCCACTCGTTGGCGAAACTCTTGGTGACCTGGCCGACAGCACCCTTGGATGCGGCGTAGGCGGGGACAGTGAAACCGCCCTGGAAGGTGAGGAGGGAGGCGAAGTTGATGATGCTGCCGCGACGGCCGGTGATGGGAGAGGGCTCGAGGTTAAGCATGTGGGCGCCGACGTCACGGCAGAGGGTGAAGACGGAGTTGAGGTTTACTTGCATAACCTTGAGCTCATTAGATTAGTTTCTAAATAGAGATTGACCTTTCATACCTCATTGAAATCACTGTCGGGGAAAACTTCACAAGGGTGTCGTCGCTGAATACCAGCACAGTTGACCAAGATGCGAATTTGGTGTCCATCGGCAAGGACCTTAGGCACAAGTGCAGCGACAGATTCTTGCGATGATAGATCCGCAGTGTAAATAGAGGCATTTCTGCCAAGCTTCTCGATCGACTCCTTTGTGGATTGTGAGGTAGTATCACGCTGTGCGGCTCGTCAGTCTTGAGTTCTGGGGTTATCATGAGATGTTGCGTACCTGGACTAGAATAATATCGGCACCAGCTTCAGCAAGGCCAATGGCTACAGCTTGGCCAATACCGCGTGTACCACCGGTAACAAGAGCGGTTTGGCCCTCAAGAGAGAAGAATGAAGCAGACATTTTGATTGTATTGGAGATATGAGTGACGTCGTAGTCAATTGAATTGAGTTGAGGGTGGTGGTGGTTTTGTTTTATTCAACGAGGGGCAGACAGTTCCCACTATGAGGGGGTTACAACGCTGCCTATTAATGATCAAGGGTTTGTCTTTGGAGCTCCTCCTATGTCGGAGCCGAATTGGATCTTTACTTTTTGTAGGAACTGGACCGAACTAGACTGGCCAATTGATGATGGCTTGTGTAATGCAGCTTTACTTGTTGGTATACATTCAACCTGCTTGTCATGTTCGGTGAGAATGCCGATCCCCGCATGAGCTTGTATCATGATCATGGGACGATCTTGTGTTGTCTTCTCATGGGTTTCGTTCTCTGAAGATGTTTGTGCTCAACAATTGAACTGTTTTAACTGGCATAAACTAAGAGATCAGAGGAGTCTACGGCATATATTTGAACTTATTCCTTAATCAACATTCATCTCATGAATAGGTCTACATTTCCTCCCTTGGTTTCTCCAACATCTCCAACTCACTCCCAGTGGATCTACATCCCAACTCTAGCGTTTCACCCCGCGGGATACAAGTCAGTGGGGGTGCACTAATTCCATTCGGATAAAGATTCTGGCTTCTTTTCTTGCTGTCATGGGACATCATCGCGGGGCATCGTTAGTATCGTGGGGCGTTTCTTTTCCGTCCCGAGGGATTCTTTCTCGGTCCTCTCTCCGCGATGATACCTTTTGCTAAGGCAAGATACAGCTTAGTACGGATCAATTGAATCCTTTGAGCTTCTACAATCCGATATTTGGTTGACATCTGCCCTTAGCTTAGCTTCATGACTTGGTCTTGATCCCCGCCCTTTACTAACCCACCTCTCACCCTCATCTTCACCCCCATTCATCCATGATCCTCCAATAACTTTCGACATCTATAACTACTTTTTGAACATATTCTGTCTGATTTATGTTGATTTGCGTCTCCAATTGATCAATACCTACTCTAACCATCCTCATTACTCTCTTATACCTTCATCATGGCAACTGAACGTGTCAAGGCCTCTGTTCTTCACGGTGAGAAGGACCTCCGTCTGGTGAGCACTCTTTATGAGATCTGCCCCGAACAGCAACCTAATTCATGAATAGGAAGAGCGCGAGCTTCCTCAGCCTTCTAGCAACGAAGTCCAAGTTGCCGTCAAGTCCACCGGTCTCTGTGGCTCCGATCTTCATTACTACAACCACTTCCGCAACGGCGACATCATCGTTCGGGAGCCTCTTACTCTCGGTCATGAGTCTGCTGGTACTGTCGTAGCTGTTGGCTCAGAAGTTACACATCTCAAGGCTGGCGACCATGTCGCTCTTGAGGTCGGTCTGCCTTGTGAGGCTTGTGAGCTCTGTGGTGAGGGTCGTTACAACATTTGCCGTGGCATGAAGTTCCGTAGCTCAGCCAAGGCGAATCCCCATGCGCAGGGAACTCTTCAACAGAGAATTAACCACCCTGCCAAGTGGTGCCACAAGTAAGACATATGATCTGTTGGGCAAGCTGAGATTCGAGATGTGCTAACCTTGTCTTAGGATGCCCGAACATGTTACTCTCGATCTAGGTGCCCTCGTCGAGCCTCTTTCGGTCGCCATGCACGCCCGCGACCGCGCCTCTCTCCCCAAGGGCTCAACTGTCCTCGTCCTCGGCGCTGGCGCTGTTGGTCTTCTCGCAGCTGCTGTCGCAAAGGCTGACCAGGCCAAGACAGTCATCATTGCCGATATCCTCAAGGAGCGTGTTGACTTTGCTACCAGCAATGGTTTCGCCGATGCTTCAGTAGTCGTCCCCATGGAACGCCCACAATCTATCGAGGACAAGCTTGCTTTTGCTCAAAAGGTCGCTACTATGGTCAAGGAGACTCAGGTTAACGGAGAGGCCGTTGGTGAGGTTACAGCTGTGTACGAGTGCACTGGTGTTGAGACATGTGTGCAAACGGCTATCTACGCTACCAAGCCAGGAGGCAAGGTCATGATCATTGGCATGGGTACTCCCGTCCTTACCATTCCCATGTCAGCCGCTGCCCTTCGCGAGGTCGACATCGTGGGTGTCTTCCGTTATGCCAACACATACAAGGAGATTATTGAGCTTCTTGCCAACCCTCCTGCCAATATGCCTGATGTGAGCCGTTTGGTTACTCAAAGGTATAACGGCATGGATAACATAGAGGAAGCCTTCAAGATGGCTGGTAAGGTGAGAGATGACCAAGGTAACCTTGTTATCAAGGTCGTGGTGGATTTCAGTGAGAAATGACTTAAAGGTCGGCTGTAGATTAATAATGGTTGGGCGAGTTTGCGGGTGTGGTTTCATGAATATGTAAAAGGCGAATGTTGAATGGGGTCTTTGTGGTCTTAGATACCTAGCTTTTCAGCAAAATGATGATGATTTTAATTGATCTCAATATCTTATTCTTGGCTGTATTTATTGCTGTAGTTGACATGTCCGAGACGAGTGAAAGGGTATGGATATTCGATGGACTCGGCTTCCCTCACGTGAGGGCAGCCTCTCATTTCGAGCCAACTTTCCAATTCTTACAAGATGTCAACGTATGGCAAAACATGCCGAGTCCTGGCACATCAATATGCCAAGTTCAAACCTCGGTATATCATATCGGCAGATGCCATGGGGTCCGACTTGGGAACATCCCGCGGGGGCATCATGACTCCGAAACTTACCCAGATGTCACCAGCATTGACCAAAATTTAATATAATGAGTTTAACTGTTTCTATTCATGAAGCCTGATTGTGGCCTCCTATCTATTATATAGATGCAATGTCATTCAATGCCGCTTTTCTTCACAAAACCATTCCTGTATCACAATGTCACATAACTATAGCCGTCCTTGTATTCAAGACTTGTCGGGGAAGCCGAATTCAACGCCGAAAGGAGGGTAAACATATCGCTTCAGCTCTCCCTTCTTTGTAAGGTCGTCGGAGTAGTCGTTAAGAGCCTTCATGTCTTCATCATCGAGGTCGACAATGGTCTTGTTGGCAGTGATGCGCTCAGGGGTGACTGACTTGGCGAGAACGGTGCTGCCACGAGCGACTGAATTATCTGTTAGCGAATGTTCTCAGTGTTAATCTGGACCTGTGAGACTTACCGTGATAGCTGAGAAGGATGGTAGAGGCAGAAACGCCCTTCTTCTCGGCAATCTTAACAACAGGCTCAGCAGTCATGACGGGGCCACCAGTGCTGCCAAGGGGGCTGTAAGCCTCAATGTGAATACCCTTCTCTTTGCAGAAGTCGACAATCTCTTGCTGAGGGAGGTTGGGGTGGTTCTCGATCTGGTTAACGGCGGGGACGATGGTGGCATGAGGCAGAAGCTGCTCGAGGTACTTCTTGCTGTACTGTAAACCGTATGTTAGTCGACTTTTGGTAGACTGGCAATGGTTAGACTTACGTTGCAGACACCGATGGCCTTGGTCTTGCCAGTAGCAGGGAGCTTCTCCATAAGCTTCCAGCCATCGACATGGTTCCACTCATGAATAACATCTCGAGAACCGTCGGGCTTCTTGGGGAACTTGTCGTCGTTACCATCGGGGTTGAGGAGAACAGGCCAGTGCTATAATCTCTAAGCATTTAAGTCTCAAACTTTCACTAGGCCATTACTTACCACAAGGTAAAGGTCAACATAGTCGAGACCGAGAGCCTTCAAGCTCTTGTCCAGACACTCCTCAGGACGGTTGTGGTAGGTAGCCCAGACCTTGGTGACAACAAAGATGTCCTCGCGCTTGACACCAGCCTCAAAGGCAGCCTTGAGCCCGGCACCGACCTCATCTTCGTTGCCATAGCAGTAAGCGCCGTCGATCATCTTGTAGCCATCCTTAAGAGCATATTCAACGGCCTTCTCGACCTGACCAGCGGGAGACTGCCAGGTACCTACAAACAATAAAAGTCAGTCAATTGGGCATTTTCAGAGTTGGGGTATGTGAAAACAACGCACCGAGACCAACGGCAGGAATGTCCTGACCAGTGTTGAGCTTGAAAGTAGTGGGAGCCATTGTGTGAATCTTGAGAGAGTGTGTAATTGGGGGTTGTGATGATGATGGAGAGAGAGATCTAAAACAAAACACAAGAGAAGAAATACGGACAGCAGCGGGAGACCTGCAGGTTATAAACCGATGAAACATCATGAACATTCACTACCTACATACAAATTGCCCCTCCTCATGCCGACGTAGCTAGCTACAAAGGTAGTTAATCTACCGAGCTACGGATAACTTACCTACCCTCTCCCGCGATCCCCCCAAACTAAAGGCCCCTTTGCTCATCTTTGCGGGGTAAAAGATGCCAACCCCGCCAAATAGGAGACTCTTACCTCATGGAGCAGGTTTGGGGTGTAAGTTGGGCGGAAAAGTGATGATCGATGGAGAATTCTCGGGGTGGGGTTGGTCCGAAGTTGTTGATGATGCTGCGTTGAGGTTTTGGTGTCGGCGAGAACCCCGGTCAATCAATAACCCCCAAAGGTTGAAAAGATACAGTTCAAGGAATGTATTGCTGTTTGAGAGAAGTCCGGGAAATACCTGCATTGGGGTAACACTCTCCAAGACTGAAGAATATAAACTGATGGACTGGTGGACTGATGATACTGGCCTCTTTATATACTTCTTCTGGCTGGTGATGCTATCCCAATCAATGCCTTTCACTTCAGCGTGGGGGTAACTTTTGCAGCCAACTGTGAACCCCATGAGACCCAATCACGAACATTTCCCTCTGCAATCAACGGATACACTCATATTCATCATTCGGATATACAATTGAGGATCTACTGATTCATTATTAATCCTGAAACCCCCAACATGAGCCCTCGACGAGAGTCTACCTGTTAAGACCCTCTCTTCTATATGCTACGTCGTTCTCATCCAGCTCTGAGGAAACGACTACAAAGTATACATATATGCATATGGAAAAGAAGTGCACCTATCGAACAGTACCCCATTACAACAAAACATGTACCGTAAACTCCCTATCCTCGTCCAAGTTTTCTGCGCCCGCCTCTTTTTCTCGTGTCTTGTCTCGTCTTGTCTTGTGCGTTGCGTTTCGTCGTCAAGGCTTAGCCCGAAACAAGAACCCAAAGCCTGCGAGTTTGTTAATGACCGTTGGTTATATGCCGCCAAGTATTGCCTTGGCAGGGGGTCTAAGACCCAGAAAGTGTGAACTTACAAGAAGAAAATCATTAGCACTCCAAACATCTTAGCGATCAGCATTCTGTTGCTTGATACCCGGTTCCAGTACTTGAGAAGTTCTCGCTGCGCTCCTTCGACGTTATCTACAACATCTTCTGTGTTTGCATCAATGCGCTGGATCATCTCGCTCTGTTCCGAAACCATGGTGGCTAGTTGTCCAAAGATGCTTCCCAACTCGCCGATGGTCTTCTCGATCGCCTCAATAGCTTCACCTCGTTGTTGAATGTATGTGTTGGAAGGTTGTGCCTCCTCCATCATCAGCAACTGTTGGTCGCCAACGGGGTTGAGTGACAGGGTATCTTGACCACCCGGCGCAGGCGAGTTGCGAGCCGGTGTTCCGTAGAGAGGTGAGGCGGACTGCTGAATAGATGGTTGAGCATGTTGTGACACCGAAGAGATGAAGTTCTCTGTTCTTGATCGCGATGCCTGGATGTTCTTGGTTCTGGCCTCGAGGACGTCCTTGAAGTTGACCGAGACATCAGTGAGTTTGCCTTGTAGTAGGTAGACAACGTTCTTGTTGTGCTCGCCTTCTTGGTCGGCCTTGGGATGCTGTTGCTTAGAAAGGTTTGACAAAGCTCCAATTTGCTGATTCAGAGATGAGAGATCTTGCTTGATAACGAAGGTGAGCTCGTTGATTTCCACGGGACGGTCGTCGAAGAGGGTTCGTCGTTTTGCCACTGTATCCTGAAATCAGCATCATGAACTACGCGGCGTAATCGCGCCGCCAAGACTTGTAGATAGTACTCACATTGTGCTAGCTTTTCCAACTTGCCCATAGTCGCAGAGATGCCACGTCCAATCTCAGCAGCCTTGCGGGCGAACTCGGATCGTCTTTGAGGGCCAGCAGCATGGCCGTTGGAGGCAGCCTTTTGCGCATCGGTCAAAAGAGATTGTCGCTGAGAGCTGACTTTTGAAGAGGATTGTTTTCGCTGAGCTTGTGCGAGTACCGATTTGAACTCGGAGGTTCGGTCTTGAATAGATGCGACAGCCATGGTGGCCAAATTAAGAGGGGTTAAGGATAAGGCCGAGATGTCAGACTGCGTCCAGCGCGGCTTAATGTCTCGAAAAGAATCGGTTCGATGTTTAGTAGCGATAAATATGCCACCTATACGACTTGTGTTTCACTGACGATGTGTCGAGCCGTGATGTGGAAAGGGTTTGGATCAGGTCTCGGTTGGCGGGCGCAGGCGAATGAAGAGAGTGGGTGACGCGGACACGAAAGCGAATTATTAGAAAGACGTAATTTGGCGATTGATTGAAATCGAAACAGAAGATCGAAGTTTGGTTAATGCGAGCGTAAGAGGGAATTAAGCGTCGAGTATCGAAGTCGCGGGTACTATAATGGAGAAAAAGGCTAAGTTGATCTAACGTTAGATGCGCAACAAAGAATGCCAGAGACAAATGAGGTTTGATTTGAGATTGGTGTCGCTGCGTCTAAAAGGAGATTGGATGCACTGAATGATTGGGGGACGTGTCGTCCTTTGGCTTGTTCCAGACTGGTCGAAGCTGGCAGGGCAGGGGTACCTAAAGGCTTATCCGCCACCTTGGATCCTGCAATGCTGGCCTGTACTGCGATGGCAGTGTGGCTTTATTAGATGTGGCTGTGGTTTGACAGTTGAGTCTATCAAGAACTTGATAATAGTTTTCTACACAGATTGATGATTAACTGCTGTCAAGGCATGTTCAACTCATAATTGAAGCGACTGCGCAGTGACTTAACCACAAGGCTTGTCTTATAATAACTCTTCCCTTGGTGTTGGTTTCGTGTCCTTCAAGACTCAATGGTGAATTGAGCTTGGAATCTCTGCTCTGTACACGGGCATGAATTCCTATTCATGGATGGAGCATAACTTTACTAACTCACCAAACCCAATAGATCAACCCTATCATTTAACAGTCTCTTCGTATCCCAATATTCATCACCGCATCTGCTCTTTATATAGATATTTTAGCTTCAAAGTCTTATTCCTCGTATCAACCAAAATCATCTTATTCTGCAATCAAGTGGAGACTACCTAGGGTGAGCGGGAATGACGGCATGTTCAGCCCCTGACAGTAGGTTCCTCTATTTTCCGTACCTACAGCAAACGCGAAACAACTGACAGCTCGCAAGTAAAACGGCAAATCTGCAACACACACACACAGCACAGACATTGAAGACGTATTGGAGGGTTTAAGTCAGCAATTAATTAATTAACTAATTAATCAACTAACAACCGTTTGATGGTCGACATTCGGAAACCCCGGTCAGTTTCCCAAGACGTGTCATTGTCGACGTCACCTGTCCTATCAAAACCAAGTTGAGGGACATTGTTGTCTGTTATTCATGGCGATGGTGGCACGTGTGGATGTGTAACTTGCAATCCGCGGCAGCGTGTGACATTGGCATGTTCTGTGTAAAGCTCGCCTTGAAAGGAGACAGAGGGGGGCATTAAGGGGCCAAGAAACTAGCCACAACATTGCATTCTAATATTGGTGATGTATGGTAGAGTTATCACCAGTGGTCAAAAAGGTTTATCTAGGTGGATAGAGGTGACGAAGACCAAGGAACTAAGCCCCCTTGTCAAACAAACTCTTCAGCGGTCGTAATTAGAATAAAAAAGTTTCGTAAGACTCGAAGAAAGAAATTCTGTACAACAGGTGAACGAAACGAAAGAGTGGCACGCGAGCTGATACTATTTTACTTGAACCTCAACTTGCTTTTGTTTGGACAATAAACGATTAACATCCCCAGTATCAAAAAAGCACGGGCATCTAATGTCAAAAATAGCACTGGTCAATTCTTCAGCAACATGGATAATAGTTATTAAAGATTGTTACAGTACAAACATCCATGACACTAATAAAGCAACTAACTCGAAGTGACGGGAGTCCAGCAGCAGCTGATCTCGTAACTGCGTGCCACAATGCTGTGAAGAGGAGGAAGAGGATCTAACAATAAGGATTGGATCCAATGTTGGTTGACTCGTCTCCGCTGATAATTTCATTCCTCAATCGACCCATTCTCGCTTCCTTTTTTTTTAATTTTTTTTTTTTTACCTCTTCATTTTTCTTCGTCACCTGTAATTGATTCCCAGACCATTCATTGTCAGAAATAGCTTTCATCTTCTAACGAGGCTGGGCAAACTGGGCCTGGGTTATCTCGAAAGCTCCTTGGTTCCTTATTCTGTATTCCTTGTCTTCTTTTATTAGAGAGGTCCCATTATCCGCGGCCCCCATAACCCAAAGAACCGCCCGAGGTGCCCCATCCACCTTCGTCATCCAATCTCAACGGGCGACAACCTACAGCTGGCACAGCACTAAGCTACCTAAGGCTGTACTGTACCTAAAAGGTAACAAAAGTGCCTGACCGCACCATTTCGCATTCGCGCTTCGCTCCCGACCACCACCAGCAACATCTCCACCTCCTTGTTCTATCACCATCTCATCACCATCCTTCGCCCGTTGCCGCTGGACCTCTACTACCTCTTTTTCCTGTCTTAACCTTCTTTGCTATATTTTTTTTTCATCATCTCATTCTTCTTATTGTTGTAGTGCCTTGTTCTGCCATCGCCGTGTTTGTCCAACCATCTTGGGATTGCAGATCTTGTATTTTAAGCTCCTTGTCACTCTTGGTCAACCGTTGCCTACCGACGCATTGCTTTCTCCGCTGCCGATCTTCATCGCCGAAGCCGATAAATAACCCATTACACCTAATCCTATTGCCACGTCCACCCAGTTCAACTATTGTCAACGCTATCCAACGCTGGGTTTTCATCACCATTCGAGTATCGACCAAGAATGCTCCGATAGTCGAATACTGACGATTGAATACCCAAACACGACATGGATGGGACATACAATAACCCTTATGCGCAAGGGCGGTCGCAATCTCCATTGTAAAAACCCTCTGCTATCTTTTAGGGTTTCTTTATTAATCGCAATAATCTTCCAGATCTCCCCAAACACCTGGAGGATACCAGGTAAACGTTAACCGTACGAAGACGAGAAAATGGGTCCAAGCGCCGACCCAGAACTATGATGGTGACGATTGGGGCGCCGACGAGTTTGACGACGACGACGAGCCACCGCCTCCTCCTGTTCCTCGAGTTACGACAGGTCTCCGACCGGTCGGCCAACGAACCGAATCATTTGGACCTTCGCCCAGACTGGCTGCGGCTGTCGCTTCCAGCTCTCGTAGCTCAAGTAACGCGCCCTCGCTACAGCTCCAGACCAACCACCCCGGTGTGATCAACCCAGGTCACCAAGAGCATACTTCCTCACCCGTCGCAGGACGAACCGGGTCGCCTGCTCCTCTGTCCTCTGGTGCTGGATCTTCAAAAGCGCCTAGTCATCACCAGCAGCCTGATGTTCGATCCTCTACCCCGCAGAGCGCCGCGAGTTCCGCTGCACGGGCTTCACCTTCGATTCGACCCGACTTGTACCGCCACTTGGATGATGAGCGTAAACTGGGCGGCTCGCCGTTGTCCATCGCTGAGAACATTGCGCCTAAGCCTGACGATGGCCCTGCAATTGATAAGGTCCAGAAGCAACCAACCTTTGATAGCATCCTTGCGAAGCGTGAGGAGCTTGGCTTAGGACACCAGGGATCGGAGGATGCGCCAGCTTCGGATAATGATGACGCTCCTCAACAGTCTATTGATCATGCAGAAGAAACCAAGATTTATTCACCCACAGACATAGACCGAAAGCGATTATCTGTCAGCCCGCAGCTTCCTGATGTTGCGCGTATGTCAGTATTTGGTGCCGACTTCTTCTCTTCAGGAAATAACAGTTCAAGCACGCCTTCTTCTGCTCAGGACCCGACCAAGCAAGACCAGCCCGCGCCTTCCACCAATCTCTCGACATTGGATGAGAAGCCCAGAGAGAGCGAAGATAGCAACAGCAGTTCTGGACTTAACAACAGTACCACTCTCGCTCCCGCAAAAGACCCGCGAGCCGTTCCACCTCTGCGTACGCCAAGCCCAAATTCGAAGGGACTATTCGTTTCGCCCAAAGAGCCTGCAAGTGCGTCAACTGCAACGGATTCCAAGATTCCACCGACAGAGCCCCTCCATCCTCGACAGCCGGAGTATTCCCCTTCCAACTACGAGCCAAACTCTGCCTTGACTCAAGGATCTTTGAACACTTTCAACTCGTCGCCTGTTAAGGAAAGCGACGTCTTGAGTGAAGAAATCATGAGGTCCTTGAGCCCGATCGCCCCAACACCAACGCTATCTCAGCCTGTGCCTGATAATTCCAAGTCATTGGCACCAGGTGATCGAGATGCGACGCGTAACAGCAGCTATACTCTTAGCGACTATGACAATTATTGGGCCGATTCAAACGAGAAACCCGGACAAGAATCGAACAGCCAAGCAGAATCCCAAGAGAAGTCAAAGACAGAGACTCCTCCAGTGTCTGAACAGCAACAAGCGATTGTGCACCCACTATCCAGCGCCGCAACACCCACCGGAAGCCAGCCTGCTCCACAAGATGCTCCTCAAGCCGAGTCACCAGATCATGACTTAAGGCGAAGATTCTCTTGGGAGGCCGGTTTTGATTCTCCTCCAAAGATTCTCCCCATCGAGCCCCCTGCTGGTAGTGTTGACAATGAGGCTCCCCGCCCAGCTTCTCCCTCGCCACTAGCACCATCAGATGCTCAGCCTCCCAAGGACGAGGTCTCGAATGTCGCCGATCAGAAGAAAGACTCACCTCGAAATGCCGAGCTTCCCAGAATCGTCATTCCACCATCTGGCGGCATCTCCCACCAAGTTTCCAAAGCTAGCACTCTACCGCCGAGTCAGCAACCAGCTACTTTGGAGCCCCCCTCTCCTGTCTCTGTGGAAAATGACGATGCGACACCACAAGCCGCACAAGACCGTCGTCCTTCTGTTGCAGAGAATAAGACATTGGCTCAGATACCTTCCAATCTTACGTCAGCATCACCACCCCCAGAAAAGTCGGCCAAACCTAGCAAATTTCCCCAGACTGCTCCCTGGCGCGATATTATGAGCTTATCGACACCTGTTCAAAGGACTCTCAAGTTTGAGGCAGGTCTCGCCGCACATCAAGAGTGGGAATCGGGCCTCGAAAACTGGCTCTCCAATCTCATGACTGAGCATCCTGAATACGCGAACGGAACTTCTTCCTTCTCAGGAGCCAGTGTTTCCACAGGCCAGAAGGGGCATTCATCAGGTCCCAGTGTATCTCACACTCAACAGCCATACTATCAACAGTATCTCAACGCGAGCACGCCTGCTACAGGACCACCAACAGGCCGATCTCGACTTGGGTCCGCGCCATCCGGACCTAGCGGCTTCGGAAATTCGAGCAACCAGATCGGTACCAAGGGCAAGGAACTCATGCAGTCTGCTGGAAAGATGGGCAAAGGATTGTTTAGCAAAGGAAAGAGCAAATTGCGTGGAACTGGGGACAAGGTATTTCACTGACGCTTCTCTTTTTAGAACCTGTTGTGATGGGCTTCTTCCTTTTCTTCTCCCTCGAGTAGGGTATTTGTTGGATTAAATCTCTTTTCATCATGCACTTCGGGGCTGGTGTATCACTCTTGGCCTTACCTTATGATGAGACGGGTGTATGAGATAGGAATTCTACGACGTTGTTCCCTTTTCTCCTCCCACATGCCATCATGCTGTTGCCCATCCATCAGGCTACTATGTGACAAGAGTGTTTATTAATGTTTCTTTGGTTGACAGGGCGAACCAACATCTCCGGTGCAGACAAAGCCCAAGGCTGAAAGACGCGCATCGTGGGGTTTAGATCGTCTCACCAGAGCCCGCGCTGATGAATCCTTCGAACAAGACGTCGTGACCTCGAGGCCTTCGACCCAGTCGTATCATGCTCCCCAGTCTTCCCAATCATCTAGCATGCTACAGTTTGGCTCTGTGCCTTCGACTGGCGAATCAGGTAAGCGAGTTGCCTCACGCGAGAGTTACGGGCCTCGGCTCTCGCAAGATCCATCTATCTCTGCCTCTGCATCCGCTTCTGCTTCTGCCAGTAAAGAAAACGATGATAGATCACAATGGTATATTCCAACGCCTATCGATGAGTCCACTTGGGATCCCTTCAGGGGAACAGACCTTGCCAAGAATAATGCTTCCGGACAATCGGCCGCTGCGGCCGAGAGCCAAGCTCAGCCTCAACAGAACTCCAGCATTCAGGTGCCATCCAATCCGATGCCTGATAACCTAACTCCTACGCCTGCTCAAGGCGGTATTCGTATGGTGCCTCCGGAGGAACCAGTTGGTTCCACACAGCAGCCAGCATCTGTCTATGCACCCGCCATTTCTCAGGAGCCAATGCCAAGTGCCCCTTTCCAACCTCAGCCTCAATCCCCGATTCAGCCTCTCGATTCCTCAGCTATGCCTCAGCGACACTCGTCTTTTGTCGGATTACCACCCATCAGGAGAGGCTCGACTTTTGATGTGAATTCGAGATCAACTCGCACGGAACCAAGGACCACTGAACCTATTGACGAGCATGTCACCGCCGAACCTGAGGATTTTGATGAGATTGCTCGCCAGCAGGGAACACTTACTTCTGAGGTTACCGTCGGGTCAACTCTGGTTGGGACAGATTCTATTATGCAAGGTAAAGAGTTCGAAAAGGATGTTGAAGAGCCAGGACAACAATCACCCCCTCCCCAGCAGTCGCCACCTCGTGGGCCGCAGCATCCATTCCAGATGCACCCAGTTCATCCAGGATCAATTCCACCTCAAAGCCCTGGAAATAAACCCCCAACCCTGCCGTTAATCCCACCTCATCTCATGGGTGGTAACCCAGTCCAAAGATTGCCTCCTTCTGGCCCCTGGAAATTAGAGGAAAGCCACTTATCCGAGCCTCTACATCGCGTTACTCAAAAGCCCCAGGCTGTTCCTCCGGCAGGCCAATGGAAGCTAGAAGAAAGTCACTTGGCCGAGCCTCTTCATCTCGTCAACAGGAACAGATCTGGCACAAATGCCTCACAGCTCTCTCAGCGCTCGCAGAGATCCCAGCGATCTCAGAGGTCTCAGAGGTCTCAGCATGACCCATTCTTTGGTTATAACAAAGAGACTGGTGATGTGCCCGCTTCACCTTCTTCCGGTTCTACAACCTATAAGCATCAACGACAGAAACCTTCTGAGGTGCCGCCTTCATCGGCCAATCGTTACCCGGGCCTCTTCCCTGGCCACCAACGACAATCGAGCAATCCCACGGAGGGACCTCCTGGTCCTGGATCTCAGTTCATAAGGCGTCTTTCTCAGGAAGGAAGCATCTCAAGAACGGGAACAGGTGACGCTGCTAACGATGACCGGGGACGACCAAGGAAGGCATCAGCATTATTAAAGGATATCGGACATCGTTTCAGGAAGAGTTCAACCGAACGACGGAGCACGCCTGTGGACCATCAGGGCCAGCAATTCCAAACTCCGCAACAACTACAACCGCCACAAGGAGATGTTCCCCATGATGCAGCTTCTGTATCCAGTATGACGACAGATGGAACTCACGATCGCAAGAAGTCCAGGGCCAGCTTCATGATGGGCTTGAGAAGCAAGCAGAGCAGGGACAAGCTTTCAATGCCTCCCCCTCCCCGACCGGATGAGAACAGACCTGCTTCATCCATGGAAGGCAGAAGGGGATCTATGCTCAACCCTGGATTTGATGCTGCCTCTGGTCGGCCTACCGGTCCACCACGTGCAGCTACCTCAAACCTGGCTAACGAGATGAGCCAGTCTGCTACTCCTCCATCTAAGAAGAGATTCTCAGCTTTCAATACCATGGCAGGTGTATTCAACCGTCCAAGCAGTGGTACATACTCTAAGCCAGGCACTCCCACCTCCTCAAGGCCAGGGTCAAGACCGATTTCGAGTCATTTGGGGACCCAGCAACCAGTGTCTTTAGAGTCACCTTCTCACCCGGGGTTTGAGCGAAGCAGCACTGCTGGTCCAAGCTTCAACCAGATTCTTCCAACTCCACAAGGTACACCACCTGTTGATGCCAACGAGCGTCGTAAGAGGAGAGGTTCGGCGGCTGGGCTGATCTCTGGTCTCCTGGGGCATGTTCATAAGAATAAGGAGGCCCAGCAAAGCATGACGTCCCAAATGCAGCAACCCTTTACGCAGCAACCGCAAGATCGACGTGCTTCTGCGCCGCTTCTCAGTTCTCCACCATCTTCCGCCATGCAGACAGAGGTAGGAAGGCCTTCAGGACCTCAGCTGCCTACTCCTGTGCTTCCAGGGGCACAGCTCGGTAGTCCAAGGCTCACAAGCGCTCAACCTGATAGCCCTCAAGGTACTGCTCCGCCACTTGCGAGTCCTCAACCCCAGAGACCTCACCAAATCGGTGGTCAACAAGCAATGTCCAGGGAACAGTCTCCTATGTCAGGTGCCAGACCTTCATCCGGTGGAATGAGAGATAACCAGCACGCTTACCGAAATTCACGCCCATCTCCTTTGGGCTTCGGTTCTACTACACCAGCGGGAACTCCTCCTATCGGGTCGGTGATCGACTACAGCCGTCATGGAACTCCACAAACACCCTTCAGTGTCGGACAAAGCTTCCCGGATCCTCGAGCTCAAAGAATGAGATCTATCTCCCCAGCTGCATCAGCCATGAGAACTGCCCCAACCACACAGACATCTTTCAATGTCCCAAGCACGGCCCCAACAACTCAGACTTCGTTCCACCACCAGTCATCACAGTCTCTTGACAAGCTGGTACTGTCTACGAAGGAGGGGAGCCAGATCCAACGACCTGTCACTGATTCGCCTAACATGTCTTTGCAGCATGATTCTAGACCTGGGCATGGTGTGTCAGACAACGAGATGCCCCTAGCTCCGGTGTCACAAATGTCCAAGACAAGCCCGCCATCTGTCTCTTCTATGGCAACCCAGAGCCCTCGCCTGAATACTGCTGCTGCTGGAAGGCGACAGTCCTCACAGCTTTCGCAGCCTAACACACCTGTCGTATCTGCAGTGTCTACTACTCCTCCAGTACAGACCTTTGGTAACAGGATGGGAGTGTCGCCCCCACAGCAACAACAGCAGTTCCCTCCTGGGTTCCAACAGCAGCCCATGAGTGCTCCGCAACAATCGAGACCTCAGCAGGGTGGATATCAGATTGCTCCAGGTCAGCAGTATGAGCCCAATCTTCGCAGACCATCTAGTGGTCAACCTTTGCCGGGATCACACCCACATGCCATGACTCCCGGTCGTCCACCGATGCAGATGCAGCACTCTGATATGGGCCCCGCAGTCCCTCCCAAGGACGCTTCAGCTCTTCTACAGCAACCCCATGTTGTCAATGAGCCGGCTCGCCAGAGCAGCCCAGCCGCATCGAAGTGGAAGGGTTTGAAGAATCGCATGTCCGCACAGGTCTCGCATAGGCCAACATCGAGCCAAGGAAAAGGCGAAAGCGAAAAATTGAGTGCAAGCAAGATCCTTGGAGCGTTTAAACGAGGCTCCAGGGAGAATCGGCAGTCAATGGTTATTCCAGACTTTCAGGCTTATGAGCAACATGAGATGCAGAATGCCCAGCGACAAGAGTCCCGACCCCAATCTCAACAGCAACTCCGTCAGCAACCTCACCAAGTCCAGCAGGTTCAGCGACCTCAGCAGCCCCAGCAACAATTTGCTGGCCAGGTTTCACCTCCTCAGACGCAGTCTCCTCGGCCATCTTCGCAGGTCAGCGGCCAGCCTTTCGGACAGATGCCAAGTCCTCGACCACCATCTAATAGCACGGGGCAGCCACAGAGTAAGCGTTACTCAACGATGTTTGTGAGCCCGCCTCTGGCACAGGAACAGTTCAGGAGCCCTTCGGGAGCTTTCCCTCCAGGCCAGCCAGGCCAATCGTTTCAATCACCTCCTCAGGTCCAGGGACAATTTCCTCCTGCCCACTCGCCTCAGACTCAGTTTTATTCTCCACCGCAACCCCATGGCCAATTCCAATCTCCTCCCCAACAGCAAGGGTTCTTCCAATCTCCACCTCAACCACAAGGCCAGTTCCCTTCTCCGCAAATGCAGCACGGCCAGTTTAAATCTCCTATGCACCAGCAGGGCCACTTCCAGTCAGTAGTCCAGCAACAGGGGCAGTTCCAATCCCCTCCTCAGCCTCAGGGTCCATGGCAACACCAGATGCCTTCACCTGTGGGACAATTCCCAGTATCTCAACACCGACAGAACTCTTATCCCGGCCAATGGCACGGAACTGTCGGTCAGAGCTCAAACAGTCCCGCATCGCATCGAAGCCCTCAGCATTCTCAATTCTCTTCTTCGCAACCTCATAGCCCAGCGTATGGGTACACGCAGAACATACCTGGAGAGGAGTCGCCTCCTGTCCATGTTTCGACGCCTACTCAGGTTCACTCTCCCACACCAGTCCATGCCCCATCACCACGTCCTTCATTGTTGAATCTTCAAGCAATGGCTGCAGCCAATGCGGAAGAGCACGAGGCCCAGGAGCAACAGCGTGAGCACGCAAAGCAACAAGGAAACCCCAACATGCAGAGGTTCGCTGTAGACAGCCCTCATAGTGGCAGGAGTAGCGAAAGTCCCAGAGTCAGCGGTAATCTTCCACCTTCTCAACACGTTTCACCCAGAATTGGTGCAGAGCAGAACGGCGGTTCAAAGACACAAGCTCCTTCTATTCCTATGCCTGCGATTATCGGTGGTGCTGCTGCTGGCTCATTCATGGGAGGTGAAGCTGCGACGAGTGGCAAACGACACTCCCCCAAGGCAGAAGAATCGCAGGGTGTATCACTGAGTCCCCCGACCGGAGCATCTGGTAGTGTTAGTACAAACTCAGTGAGGCAATCGCCATCAGGTGCGAGCGATCTGGATCCTCCCGAGCCCAAGTCCAGGGTCGGTCCCTCGTTCCACGCTGAACTCGAAAATACAGAGGATGCCCGGAAGCGTACACTGCGAATCAACTCTCAAGAAGAGAAGATTCACTATGATCCCAACGCCGACTCGGATGGAGAGGTTCCTCCTCAGATGAGTGCGACTAGTTATCCCGGTCAGGAATGGAACCCTTACGGGATGCCTGAGTTGGGCGATTGGAACGAAACAATGGAGCGTTAAAGTCATTCCTTATACCATGCCACCTGTACCGAACAGCATATGTTATGCTTATACCATCACACTCGAGTTTGTTTCTTTTAGAATGCCAACCTAGCGATATAACTTGGTCTACAACGACTGTCTTTACCCCAACTCTTGCACATATAATGGCTTGCCTATATCAGCCACTTCTGGATACACCCACCGGTTGGGATCTTGTTATTTTTTGTTCCATCACAGCGTGGCGTCATGGCTGTATGTATTTTCCTGTCTATGCATTTATAGTTACAGAATTTGTCAAGATATGGAGGAAAGGGTAATAACAGAATGTAGAGAGAGCATTGGAAAGGGAAGGAAAAGTACACGCATCGCATTTACGCATATATAATATTTTTAATTATTTATATATACATGTACGCTTCTTCTATGGGCATACTAAACACATCAAAAATCTAAAGAAGGATTCTTAAACGGAATTAGTGCCAATATGACGGCTTGAGTGTAATACGCCGCTCGATCAACAACGCCGCCACTCAAGAGCCCAACAGAACCCTGCTTATTCTTGGAATCCGTCTGTCCAAACACCATATCATCTGCATGACCCAGTTCAACTCCCTCCTTCAACAATTTACAAGTCTTTTCTGGTAGAAAGTACGCCGAAGTTCGTGCCTTGCCAATCTTGGCATCTTTTCCAATGATCACGATCCAAGCAAAAGAGCAGATCGAGCCATTGTGAGTTTCAACGCCGCCTTCAATGCCAACCCAGAAATCAGCTTCTGGCTTCGCTGTTTGGGCGTTTTGTGCTCGATTTGTTGCTCCACGAAGAGTTTCGTCGTCGGAGAATGGTTGGTCTGAGACGTTTGAGTCGACGCTGATGCCTTGGAAGTCGTAGGAGTCTGTGAACATTTGTGTGAAGCCATCACGTGTGGCTTTGATCTTGGGGATGTTGTTTGAGGCCACGACCACAAGTTTTTGGGGGGCGTCCATTGTGGATTTTGGAACAAGGGAGATGTTCTGTGATATTCCTTCAGTGTGAGATTGAGGCGCACTGAGCCCGTATAGACAACCAGTCGCAGTTGTGGATTTGTCTTGACGAAGTTGAGGGGTTGAAGTCAGGTTTGGATTCCCCACCCGCAACCGCTGCTGCAAGTTTCAGCGAGGCCATATTCCAGTAACACCGACTTACACAAGCATATGGCTTTTCTTCCCCCAAGATCCATCTTTTAAATACTACGGGCTTTGAGAGGATATTGGTGTTATATAGCTTAACATATTTATCTCATTATTGATTTCAGGATTGTTACTGAAATTCAAACTGGCTATATAGCTAACCCATGCTACTCTCAGTTGCATCTGAAAATCCCAATACCTTTGACCACTCCTGTTCTTTGATCCAGTCTTGGACATTCTCAAGTTTAGGAGGCATACTCAGCTACAGATTCAGGCCACGTTAGCTTTCCTCATCACTGACAGAAATAACAGAGAAGGACTTACATCACTAGGGTGAATAACATCAGAATCGTCGCCACCATGAAGCCCAATCTCGTTGGCAAAAGCGAAATTCTCATGAAATTCAGCTTTAAGCTCGTCCTCACAGTCCCAGTTGAGTTTCCCAGGTGGAAGTCGGAGTAGTTCAGCTTTGTACCCTGTCACTTTGCTAAAGAACTGTACAAACTCTTGCAACGTGATCCAGGCACGGTAACCGATGAGGGTCTTGCCTGGAATATCTCGAATGAGTTCTTTTACCAAAGGACCAGAGTCTTGGTCATGCGCTATGAGAGGAAGTTTGTTATCGACGTCTAGATTTGTTGCGAATAGCACAGTTCCGTTTTCTTTCTACATGAGAATCAGTTTGAATATATCTGGGCCATTGACATGTTTGATGATTTACCTTTGCAGGCTGAGCCATTGGATAGTTCAAAAAGTTGCTCAAGAAGTATCCTGAAAAGAATACACTCGTCTTTAACCAAAGATCTGGGTGATATTGTTCCCCATACTCAACCGCATCAGCCTTGGAGTCAAAATGGCAAACATTGGTGTATTTTCCACCCGTCAAATCTTTCACGCCTGGAAGGGATGATATAATGAACCGTTTGAGAGTTGAGACCTTGGCAGCTTCATCAATAATGTTCTTGAGCTGTTGGGTTTCTTTTGCCTTAGCCCACTCGTTGAGTGGCTGTCCCAGCTTTGGTTTATTTCGGTTATTGGGGTCGTTGTAGATGCCCCAGAAGTCACTGACTGCAAATATAGCATAAGCACCTTCAAAGACTTTTGCTAATGATGCCTTATCATCCAAGTCAGCTTCGACCATGTCAACACCGCGGGTCTTGAGGGTCTTTGCTTTGGGACTGGAAGGATTGCGAGTGATGCCACGAACAAGCCATTCTAGATCATGGAGAAACGAATCAGTAACGGAACCTCCTTGACCGCCTGTGGCACCAATAACGACTATGAGCTTTTTGGTGGTCATCTGGAGTTGTAACTAGTAATCTTGGTGGTATATTGTTGATGGCTAATGCATCCTTTTATGTGTCGGTATTCGATCCCTTTATATATCTCTATTTGTCTCTCCTTATAGCCTATTAAATTATCTCACCAAATTCATCGTCAATCATATCACGTCAGTTCCAGCTCCTGGAATTCGATGCTTCATAACGTTAAGGCTTTTATCTTACCCAGACATAACTTCTAAGGGACTAGGTCCAGGTAGGTATTGAGGTCGGTCCCACTAAAGTCCGCTTCAGTCTGCTCAACTCCGCTCTTATCTTGATCACTTCCGCTTCTTACATTCAATCTTCTCACCCGATTTTTCAAAGGAAATCCCATTGATTTCTAATCTCTTTTCATCTTCATCCCGATTCATCACTTTAACAAGATCATTAACGTTATCGTTGATCAAGATGCCCCCTTCAAAGGCTCGTCATTCCTGTCGAGCATGTCGGTAAGACTTCAACCATGACTAATGACGCCTTCATTAACGTTATCCAGACGTCTCAAGAGAAGATGCAGCAAAGAACTTCCCTCATGCTCCATCGTACGTAGCAAGATGAGACTCATCCAAGGTCAATGACTTACTATGTACAGTGTTGTCGCCTCGGCAAACGATGCGAATATGCAAACCTCACAACACCTCCAGACTCTGACTCTAGCCCTCCCAACGTTTCGGAACCTATGAGTCAGGTTTCTCTCCAGAACCAGTCTTTTCCTTTAGCGTTCTTCCTAGATTCAACCCTGTTCACACCTTTGAATGCCAGCAATACATTGGCTCCAGGCCCCCATCTTGATCTACAGCGAATCATAGGGGAGCATATAGCTCCTGACGATCTTCCAGCCCTCTATCAAGATTACTTCTCTTCTGTTCATGAATGGCTTCCCGTGATCAGCAGAAAGCGTCTTACATATACCGATCCTTTTAGCCAAGATGCGTGTCATGATCTCGTCCTCTTATGCATGAAAATATGCACTCTGAGTCTTAATGGCCAGCCTCCATCCCAACATCCGTTCTACATTTTGGCCAGGTCTCTTTGTTCATCTGCTGAAAGTGCAGGGTTGATTTCACTACGTCTTGCTCAAGCCCTAGTCCTACTCGCCGTCTATGAGTTCTCGCATGCCATATATCCTGCCTGCTATCTCACTATTGGCCGTGCAGCAAAACTGGGTATGCTTATGGGTTGGCACGATCGAGATGCACTACAGCTTTTCAAACTGGGTGATACCTGGTCGAAGCGAGAAGAGCAACGCAGAACATGGTGGGCAATCTTTGTACTTGACAGGTCAGTCATCAATTCAGTATGAGGATCACTACTTATGAAATTCATCGCAGGTTCATTAGTACCGAGACAAGCGGTCTCCCATTTTCTGCACCAGAGCCATGTCCTGACGAGCTTCTACCTGTCAACGACGCTGACTGGGTCTTAGGCAAGACAGTACCAAGCGAACCTCTATATACTGCATGCTTTAGCTCCATCACAACTCTGGGGCCTTTTGCCAGAACATGTCAGGCGGCCCATATGCTCGGTAAAGTAATACAAAACAAACAATTGAAAACCAAATCCTCTCACGACATTCTCCATGTTGTGCAAGAAGGTCAGAGCCTCCACCGAGCACTGTCTTCCTTACAGCTCTCTATTGAAGAACAAGCTTTAAGCAACAACTCATCATCATCAAAATCCTCTTTGGCATGTGCTCTAGCCATTTGTACTTGTGCACAAACCATTCTATACTCGTCTTATGGTTGTCCCGATGCGCCTGGAATAACAAACCGGGAGCGCTTATCTCAAGAAACAGAAATGCAAAGTGTGAGCGTTCAAGGCCTGAGGGTGATAGGAGGTTCTTTAACTCCTAAGATGGCTCGGATCGGGTCGTATTGTCCTCTCCAGGCAAAATGTTTCTATTGTTCTTCCACTGCATGCTCATGGTTCATCCGGGAAGACTATGAACCAGAGATGCGAAGAGCTTTGACGACTATAGTAGGTGGACTGAAGCGACTATCGGAACGCTGGACTATCGCGTGTAAGTGTTGTTGTTGAGCTTGATGGTTGACTAATGAAAGTCTGACATTTCAATAGCTGAGTATATGAATCTTCTCGAACAGAGTGGTATTCTAAATCTCGCTGATACTAACTCTGTGATCGAAACTGGTTGTTGGAATTAGTTGGCCTGATCCATGTTCAACAAGCTTCAAGTACATGATGAACATGATGTTGATGTCATATGACAGGGCAAACCTTTGTTAACATGGGAGTATTGCATCAAAGAATTGCCAATGAATCACGATATGATGGCAAACAAAGTTCAAGAATTGGCTGCAAAGTCAGGCAATTACGGGCTTATACGAGCAATTGAGTTACAGATCAAGTGGGGTTATGTCACTCTCTGTTTGGTTTAGCCCTCTTACGTTGCTGGGTCCGAAATCGGTGGATCATTCATCACTTTTCTCGTCTCTCTCCCTTGGCTATGAGAAGAAATCTGCTACAATCACCCTCAAGTCAATTCGTCCTCCGTTGAGTGGATCTTGCCCGCCGTTGAAGCTCAATCTTTCATCAATTGAGCCGAAATTAGCAGCAAATCTACACTAACAACCTAGCGGCGATGCCTTCAAGCGACCGTCGGCGCCGCGAGAGCAGCCATCAGGACTCTCAATCTCATCATCATCACAATGGCGTGTTACACGATGAGACGTCACCACTTCTTCCAAGAATTTCAGCGGCCAGCGAAAATGGGACTGCAAAGTCGTTAACGGACCCTCATAGCATTCTGGCTGAGGCAAAGCTGCTGTGCCAGTACTCTCTCCCTTTGATCGCGACCTATCTTCTTCAATATTCCTTCACGGTCATTACAACCGTCGTTGCTGGTCGCCTCGGTGCTGAGGAACTTGCAGCTTCAAGTCTAGGTTTGACCACGATAAATATCATCGGATTTACAATCTTTGAGGGTATGGCCACAGCGCTCGATACACTATGCGCTCAGGCCTATGGCTCCGGTCGCTATACCGGCGTTGGAATGCACATTCAGCGAATGATGGTCTTCATGTCCATCGTCATGGTTCCTGTCGGTGCCATCTGGCTTTGCTCCCACTGGATTCTCCCATTACTCGTCCCTCAGCGCAGCCTCGCTCTCAAGGCCGCCTCTTTCCTTCGTGTCAGTCTTGTCGGTCTGCCCGGTTACGCATTCTTCGAAGCAGGCAAGAGATTCCTCCAAGCACAGGGACAATTCGCCCCCGGCATGGTTATTCTTATTATCTGCGCTCCCGTAAATGCTTTTCTGAGCTGGTATTTTGCTGTCAAGCTTGATATGGGTCTCGATGGCGCTGCATTCGGTCAGGCCCTTGCTAACAATCTGCGTCCCGCGCTGCTTCTACTGTATGTCATGTTTATTGGCAAGAAGACACACCTATGCTGGGGTGGGTGGGATAGCCGTGCTGCTTTTGCCTTCCGAGAATGGGGCACCATGGTTCGTCTCTCTGTTGCAAGTACTGCTGTCAATCTTGCAGAGTGGCTCGCCTTTGAGATTCTTATAGTCAGCACCTCGTATCTCAGTACCCGTCACCTCGCTGCTCAGACCATCCTCAACACACTCTCCATTGTTACTTGGCATATTCCGTTCTCTATCAGTGTTGCAGTCACTACTCGCTTTGGCCATCTCGTTGGCGCTGGAGCACTCAAGGAAGCACGCCGAGCTGCAATCTTATACTCTGGCGTTTTCATCGCCGTTGGCATTTTCGACGGCGCATTCTTATATATACTACGAAACCCACTTGCCGACATGTTCTCTGAAGACCAGACAGTCAGAGATCTCGCCACAGGATCCATGGTTGCTGTTGCTTGCTTCCAGGTCATCGACTCAGTCATCTGCGGTACCAATGGTGTATTGAGAGGTTTGGCGAAGCAGTCTGTCGCCGCGTGGGTTGTACTGGGGGTAAACTACCTCGGTGCTGTGCCCTTTGCCATCTGGCTTGAGCTTGGACCCGCAGACATGGAAGTCGACGGTCTCTGGGTCGGTCTTGGATGTGGTATGCTTATTACTGCTATCATTGAGTGTGTTTACATGAAATGGATCAACTGGCAGGATTGCGTAAACGATGTGAAGGAGAGAGAGGATGATGGAGCATAGAATGTTTACGTAAAGACTCTAGATCTCGGCAACGACAACATAATGTTTAGTAATCCGCCTGTCTTGACTTTTATCAAGCAGGTGTTTCAACAAGGCAGACAAAGGCTTCTGTCCCACATCAACCAGATTGTCTCTTATAATTTAACAAGTTTAACCAGACCATCTTTTCGAATGAATTATATCTTGAATAGAGTGACTGATAATAGTCATGGCACACATCGACGCTACCTATATAACCAAGCAGTATCTCGGGCTTTGATTATTGATACCTCTCTGTCAAACATATACATCTCTCTTGAATGCCATCTTTACTACACTAGACACAACAAGGATGAAATGCTTCTCATGGATTCATTAGCATATTTGCTACACTCAGTCCAATATCTGTTGCTTTCCTTTCCCATGAAACAGCATTAGGTTCACCATAAATCAAATATCACAGTCACTTGCAATTCACACACGATGAGGGTATGATTCTCTTGCGCCGGGAAGAACAAAGAAGTCAGGGAGAACACAGGCGTTCCTAGGCAAGTAAATATCTCCATGTTTAGTTGGATTGATGAATTTCGTGGTGCACTTCGAGCGAATGTATATGTATTTACTGATCTAGTACTCAAGCCAACATGGCTTCAATGACGCTCTCAGGGCCCTTGTGGAAAATGCCAGTAATCTTGAGCCCTGCATCCTCGAGCAGCTTGTGCCACTGGCTCTCAGTTCTCTCTCTGTTCACCAACATGCCCATCATTGTCCAGTCTAGACTCGTCTGCTGCCAGGGAGCACCGACATCTCGCAAGACAGTCTCGTTGATAAGAAGTCGAGAATGATCCTTGACCATGGCATCTCGAAGGTGAGAGAGGATAGTAGCACACTCAGCATCAGGCCAGTCATGAAGGATAAGACGCATGAAGTAGGCGTTAGCACCTTTGTATTCGGCTGGCTGAGGAGTGAAGAAGTCGTGAGGAACAGCCTCGATGGCTTGGGGGAGGTTACCAGAAGCCTTGACTTCTTCAATAACTGCAGGAAGATCTTGCAATACAAGTTTCCCAGGGGGTGAAGAAGCCAAGCCCGAGATCTCATGGCCAAGGTTGCCACCAACATCAACTATCCAAGGTGCATCAGAGTTGTGCTCGCCAAGACGTTCCTTATAGGGATAAAAATCGACCCAACGAGGTCTCGCTTTGGCGTAACCAGCCATGAACCCATTGAAGGCTTTCCCGAGACGAGCGTCGTCCCTCAGAATACTAAAGAAGGGCTTATCGGTTCTCAGACCATATTGAACAGGGGAGTTATTGGCATCTTTGGGGACTTGATAGTTTGTCTTGGCCAGGAACTCAGGAAGTCCCTGGAAAGTCGGGATCATGCCTTCGAAGCTGTAGATGAGACCACCTTCCATTGTTGGGTCTCTAGTGGACATGGAAAATGGTGTTCCGGCATATTGGTCTTGTCCAACTTCTTTGATAATACCGTTGGCAGCCAAGTGCTTGAGAGCTCGTGCTATCTCCAGTCAGTACTTGAGTTGAGTAAAGAAAAAGAAAAAAGGTTGATCATACCAACTAGCACAGGATCAGCTTTACTTCCAGCTGCCAACGCCTCACTACTCTGAGGCTCCTCTCCAAGTTTTTGAAGTATCCCCAAATCAAAGAGAGTTCGGAAAGCAGCAGTTCGAGTTGGTTCACCCCAACCAATTCTCGCAAGCTGCTCTCCTGGGTTTTCCAGCTCTTGGATAAGGGCACTGGCAGCTGCTATGACTTTCTGTCTAGCATTTTCATCTCCTGTTTCTGTGAAGTGTTTGCCATCTGTGGCGATGGATTCTAACAGAGAAGAAGCCATAGTGAAGAGTGTGAAGACAGTTGTTGGGTTGAGTCTGTGGTAAGAGAATGGATGAACTGATTAGTAGACAAACGTTCTTCTTGGCGCGGATGGGCTTATTTATGTGAAATGATGTTACTATCGGAGACGGGCTACATATCTAGGCAGCCCTACAGAAAGGGCAGGCGGGTTAGGAAATAATCAGGACACCAATGGCTATTGACATAAATAATGGAGTATTTAGACACTAAGAGTCTGGGTCAACTATCCCAATGTTTATGATACCGTTACCTAATTCTGTAACCCACTTGTGAGGCTTATATCAATCAGCACTAAAGTGGTCAGTTCATCCTTGGTTGCTTACTGTACAGCCCAGTAAGCATCCTCCGGCGGACTGACCAAACACCTATAGACAACACATTGTTTCTAGCAAGTTGGGAGGTGTGGTTTGGAACATGTTTATGACTGAAGTGGTAATGAGTTGAGACTGGTCGTTTGTAGTTTAGACTAAACTTCTAGAACGATAAAGATCACCTAAGAAACGCTTAGGAAACAAACCTTGTATCGCATCTCATGCAATATTTTAACCACCGGGGCCAGTCTCTTTCTATAGGTAGATGTTCCATATTGGCGATGAGTTCTCAGCTTTGCTTGGATGCCCAAGGAGTGCGTTTACCTCTTCTTTGCCTCCTGCGCTCCCTTGCGTACAGATAGCTTAGGGTAGCCAGGTTGGGTGGCATGTCTTCCAGACTCATTACTCAAAAACCCATTCATTTGCCATTTGGGTAGATAATTCAAGAAATTGAGTATTCAGTAGACATTTTCATGTCACTGACGATTTTCTGAGAGTTTGCACTGCGCAAACAAATGGCATCTTTTGGGCTTGTCCTCAACCCCAATTCACCTACACTGTGTTGGTAGTGTAAATCTCTGTTAAAAATTGACATATTATACCACCTTTCCTACATGGAGTCAGCATTAACACCACAGGAACACAAATTACTAGATAATTTATTCTGTTCCTGGTCAAGCGATCTCCGAGACAGCGTTTCATCGAGCATGCCATTTGGAGCTTACCTAGTAAAAGAGGGCAATGATAATTTCAGCCAGCGTTGTATGTAGGGGCAAACGTTGGAATGTCACTAACAGCTCATACAACAACTTGTTGGCATCTCTAAAGAATCTAGCCAAGTTCCAAGCTGTCAAATGAATGCGTGACCGTTTTTTCCATTAAACTTGACGTTCAAGGAAGATGCTGGCTCTGATGTCATAGGTCACATTGGACCCTTACATTGGAGCTTTAACTAACATGGATAGAGGCACTTACTTCAAGCACGGACAACCAGTAACGAAGCTTTGGTACTTGACGTGGACAATGAATGGATGATTTAACTGAAACGGTCCCATACGGAGCTTTTCTTTTCAGGGCTGGCTGGCGGTTAACGGCAGTGCCAACTCATCATTTCAGCTTCATGTTGCATGTTATATGTTGTACTGCAGTAGAGTAAAATATCATAACATTCATTATTCGTGTCACTTGGCCAACAAACTCAACTTACGAATGGATGCACTCACAAAAACAAAAAAGCCTTGACATGCAGGGGGAACAACAAGCTTACAACTAGTCAGGGGCAAAAGGTGATCATTTTGACTCTGATCTGCTATTGACTTGAAGAATTGCATTCCATTTGATCTGCAATAAACAAGCTTCATGCCTGTTGTTGCTGTCGTTGTTTTTCACTTACCCTGGATCTTTCCCTCATCTTGCTGTGGCTTGAGCGCTTGTCTCGCTTCACTCTCCCTTTTTAATTCCGTCTGTTCTCCATAGCCATGGCTTCTCCCTCGACGTGGCTTGGGAAAAATGGGTCATTGCTTCATTGAGCCTGATTAATCGTCATCCTTGCCGAAACTTGATTGATCAAATGGACCCGTCATCATTGCCCACTTTCCAAGGAGCTAGGGGACCTTGGAGAAGCACTTTACCTGCAGCAATTGTTTCTGACCCTGTAAAGTAAGCGCTGGTCGTCTCGTCTCAAAACAATTCCTCCCTAACTCTCGCCTCATCTCGCTCGCACTTACGATTCATGTAGAACTTTTCTCCTTCTCCCCCTTTCCCTTTTTCAGCTCTTAACTTTACACTATGGCAATAGACTCGACCCAAGAGCCTGGTCAAGCACGAGGTCGAGGCCTCGCTCTGGGTTGGGCTGGAACTGGATCTTCAAATGGAACTTGGGCGCTTCCAGCGATAAACCCAGTAAAGAGCTTCTTAAAAAACCTAGATTAGTTAGGCAGTTAGTTAGTTGCAGCTGCAGCTACTGCTGCCAAAGAGAGAAAGAAACGAACCGAGCCCCGGATAGGGCGCTGGAACGGCCCCTGCCTTGACTGGATTGATCGCTAATGCACGGGCTTTTGCTATGAACCGAGTTAGGTTATCTGCACGAATACTTGCCTTCCAAGTATCTATCAATTGACTACCGCAGCAACCGTGAACATTGGCTATCCCCAACAAGGATTAACTCATTGGCAAGCGCCTACAATGGGATAGCGTGGCGTCAGCAGATGCACCGTGGCGCAGGCGGTTCCCTCCAAAGTCCGGTTGGACAAGTCAAGGTCCCGACCCCATCGCGTTTCTCCTTCCCTGTTCAATATCCGATGTCTGAGTGGTCAGTATCGTGTAGGTACATGGCTTAGATGTACTGATGCTCCTTCTATCAGCGAGTCGAGCATGAAAGGCGAGTGAGGCGAAAAAGGGAATGGAACATGCAGAAGGTGCGATTCATGATGCGCATTGTCGTTCCTACCTTACTTGTTGAGTCCCTTGCAGTTGAACAATTGAGACTCCAATAAATTCTTGGATAGCTTATCTTCTATTCTTCGTCACCTTTTTTTACTGTCGACATCATTACATCGTCAAAACGAGTTTCCAACGACTCCACTTCCCAATTACGATCCGCGACCGATACGATACGACACGACTTTTGGACTTTGTCGAATTAGGACCCATCTCCATCTCAGCAGCTTGTGTGGAGGACCAGGGACCGCGGCCGACCGTGCTACTGCCACGCTACTACCGTACGGTTCAGGTTCAGTACCCACGTATTCGTACCTACAATCAATTACTCTCTCTCGCTTCTCGTCTTTCTCTTGCTTGCTTCTTTTCATTTCGCCGAGTACAGTCAGTACGCTTGTCGTATCTGCTGCCAGAGTCTGGCAACAGTAGTCGAATTAAACAAGCCACAACATTTCTCGACCCTATCAATTCATCAACTTTTCGGAGGCCCTGGAACGTGGCTCGCCTTGTCTCAGGTCTGAGGTCTCACTTGCAGTCACTCACTCACTTGGATCTCTCTCTTATCTCGCCCTCCCGTTTCCCCCGTTTTGCTCTTACGCTATTTGGCTGGCTGGCTCGTCGTAACTTATTGGGTCCGGAGGGTCCGTCGCCCAGCTTTCTCCATTCCCTCTCCTCACACTCTCTTGGGGATTGACTTTTGGCTTTTCCCAGTCGGATCTGATCGTTGACTTGTCGTCTCATCTCGACTTGTCACGCCAGGTCAGGTCACGTCTCTCTCTCCCCGGGCCGAGAGCACAAGACGTACTCAACTGACACACGAACGAACGAACTATACGCCCGACTGACTGATCACAATGGACTCGTACGTTGCCATCTTTTCCATCTTGAATTTGACTCAGGATACTTCCGTCTCCGCATCCGCTTCCACCTTCTTCTCTTGTTCCGTCACACTTTCTTCTAAACCGAACTCTATCACTCAACCTTAGCCACCATATCCTATTGGCTTTCAGCTTACGCGTTGTAGATTTATTCCAATGTCCGCCGCCGCCGCCGGTTGGGGTCAACCTTTGATGACAAAGTCGCCAGCGTCCCGACGGTCATTAGGTCATTTTCGGTCTCTCTCTTCAATCGCAGCTACCACCAGCTATCATCCTCGAACTCCTTCGCTCACTCCCGATCACACTCCTATAAAATCTTCTTCCTCGACGCATCTGCCGATTGTTTCACAGAACGCACCTACGGACTTTGGAGATGAGATGAGCACAATACCTGACCCTCGAAGCCGTGCTATGAGCCCGGCCGACGACAGTGGTGTCGCGACTCCAAGCCACCACCCTGATCTTAACGATGAAGTCGCCACCCTTAGCAATAAGCTCATTAATGCCATCAATCATCAGACCATCCTTGACGACTCTTTATCCGCCACTCGCCACGAACTTGACACTGCACGAGAACTTATTCGCAAGCTGGAGGTCCAAAATGCCTCACAACGCGAAATGCTGGCTGGTGATGTGTGGGTTCGCAAGCACACTGTCGAGGCTGAAAAGAGAGAATGGCAACTGAAAGTAGCTGCGGAACGCCAAAAGCGTCTTGACATGGAGATGGAGAAAAAGAAGATCGAGCAGGAACTAGAGAATCTGACTGCGGCACTATTCGAGGAAGCAAACAAGATGGTAATCGCTGCCAAGGAGGAGGCCAAGGCTGACCACGAAGCTCTACAACGCAAGAATGATCAACTCAAATCCCAACTCGCCGACACCGAAAGCATTCTTAAATCACAACAGGAGCAACTCGTAGAGCTTAAGCACGTCATGGAACATATGGCTTCGGAACGCGAAGATCATAATAATCCTACTGCTCCTTCTTCTCCTGGCTTAACGAAACCCGATACTCGAGACGATCGCCGATCATCAACCGAAGAACCTGCTCCTTCGCTATGGACTGCCGCCGTCGAGCCTGCTCACCCTACAAGCTTTTCTCATCTTATTCAGCCTGTCTTGCGAACCGATCTGGCTTCGTACGATGATTTTGTCAGCCTTGCACGAATTTCTCGAAACCGCCCTGGCAGCCGCGTATCTTCAGGTTCTGTAGGTGCTTTGAATGCGTTGACCGGCTTTGGTCTCGGCGGTTCGATATCCAGTGCCCATCCTTCAAATGCGTCAACTACTTCTCTGGGTGCCCCTCTCCCTGGGGCTGGGAGCGCACCTCAGTCTCCAAACACCCCGGCTTCAACCGTTAGCGCTGCTTCAAATGCCTCTGCTACTCCCCTGCCAAGTCTGAAAGAGACCAAGTTTTATAAGCGGGCTTTGGCTGAGGACATCGAGCCAACACTCCGTCTGGACATGGCGCCAGGCTTATCATGGCTCGCTCGTCGATCCGTCATTGCCTCTATTGCTGACGGATCTTTGGTGGTTGAACCTGTACCGACCACCGGAAGTCTTGTGGCACTGACAAAACCACAATTTTACCCATGTTCGCTCTGCGGTGATTCTCGCAAGGACCCCCAGTATCTACGCAACCATCGATTCCGAACGAGCGAGACCGATTCCGCTCAACGACACCCTTTGTGCAAGTACTGCCTTACCCGCGTACGCTCAACCTGCGACTTTCTAGGATTCTTGCGTATGGTTAAGGATGGACATTGGCGAGCGGATAATGAGGATCACGAGAGGGCTGCCTGGGAGGAGAGCGTACGACTCAGGGAGCAGATGTTTTGGTCTCGCATTGGAGGGGGTGTCATTCCATGCATTCCGGCTCCCGTTTCAGTCGACATGGAGAAGAGCCCACGTAACAGTCATGATGGTAGTGTGAGGTCGGAGCATCTTGAAGTCCCTGGCTTCCAGACCCCGCCAATGACACTGGAACGAACACGCAGCGATTCCAACAAGAGTGGACCTATTAAAGAGCCACATACACCTCCCATGCAGACAGATGGAGCAAGGAGTGTACGCAGCTCCGTCCAATCTCTCGATGTGAAGAGCAACCCCGGCTCGGAGGAAACGAAGCGACTATCTATCACAATCCCAACAACGGATTAACAAAATAACCTCCTTTCAAAGTCTCTTGGAAGTCGATGATATCGGCGCCATTGTGGACTTTGTGTACAACTATGTATACTATTTTGGACTACAGGATCGCATGCATTGTTTTGGATTGCACCTTTGTGGTACTGCTACTCTACGGGTTGGTGGAATCAACTATTATGAGCTCAGGGGATGATGGATTTGCCCCTAATATTTTCTTACTCAACGAATATGGCACGGATATTGGATGGAAGGGTAGAAGCAAGCAATGGGTCGATCGATTATGGAATGCGTGCTTCTCAGGGAATTTCATTACTGGCGTTTGATGGAAATATGCGCATCATTCACTCCGGGCGGCGCAACGACATGGGGGAATGGGCTTTCTTTGTTTTTGGAATGACATATTGTCTTTTACCTTTTTTTTTTTTGTTACCAGAGCGTCACGATTGGGTTGTTCTTATATACAACCAGAGCACGCAAAACACAGGCGTGCATGCATTGGCTTTTTTACACAATAGATTACTCAAGGCCGTCAAGCATGCCCTCTGACGACGCCAATAGTTGTAGTAGTAATAGATATGATACCAACTACAATTGGCCTTTGCAATCTCAATTCTCGACCCCAATTTATGTGTACTATCGTTCTCCTCTTGAAACTTCGACGCATCACAAGCATAAAAAGGCATTCGGACTTGAACATGAAAATTGTATTATATGATGAGTGTGTGCAATGCTACCAATTGTACCAATGCCACACACAATATTACCTTCGACATAAGCCAACAAATGAGAGTACGTCATTGCTAGACGTCCTGGTTCTGGTTCCGCATAACCTCGTCTCCTCCATCTTTTTGAATGTGTTTTCTATATTTCCACGTTAAGAGCAAAATATCGCCTTCTCCTTTTCCAGTTTTCTAATATCAGGCCATGAGTGGTTTCCCCAAGCTCCCTCCATAAGTCGTAAGTAATAGAGTACATGTTACATGATTTGTGGTGCGGTTCGTGTGAGGTCGGTTGTGAAGCGAGGGGTTATTAATGACCAGATAATGTCGCTAGATGAGACAAAAAGCCTCGAGACTCTTTACAGCTCTTCCTTGACGGTAGCGTCCTGCTGGTTCTCACTAGCAGGCTTGGCCTTGATCTCCTCGGCCTCCTTCTCGCCGTCCTTGCTGGCAGCCACGTCCTGAGGAGGGGCGGCGGCACCCTCATCCTTGCTCTGGACAGTCTCACTGTTGACACCCTCAACATCGGGATGAGGAGGAGCAACGCCAGCGCCCAAGTTCTGCTGCTCCCAGCCCTCAGCAGGCTCCTCAACCTCATTGCCCTGCTCATCAACGACTCGGGTCTTGGTTTCATACTTGGTCTTGAACTCGACCTTGCCCTCAAGAGCCTTAACCTCCTCAGGGTCAAGGAGGTTGCCGTCCTGGTCACGGTACTCGACCTTCTCCTCCTTAGCAACGACCCGGTGCTCAACCTGAGGCTGCTCGGGGGCAGGGGGAGCTCCAGAGATGACAGCCTCCTCTTGCTTCTGAGATACAGGAGCCTCCTTCTGGGGCTCCGCATTCTTAGAGGCTGAGGTTGTGGGGACCACGGAGGAGCTAATTGAGGGAACCTCGTTGTACTTGTCATACTTTTATCGTGTTAGTCAATTCTGGCTATATGTTTGAATGTTTGGGATGAAGCTTACAGTATCGAAAAAGGTGTTGCAATCAAAGTCCCAAGTGTTGAAAAGCTTAACACGCTTGCAGTCGGCCTTGGTCCAGGGGCTGCCGTAGGCTAGAGGGGCGTAGAGACTGAAAACAGCGGCAGAGAGAACGAGGAATGAAACGGTAGCAATGCGGTTGACAACAGCAGTCTCACGAGCACCAACACCAGGGACACGGGCAGTGGCATAGTCAAAGAGCTGGCACAAGGCAATAATAGCGAAGTAGAGAGCGGGGAAATAGTGGTGAAGGAAGAGCTGACGCTTCATGATGTAGAAGGGGAAGTAGTGAAGAGCCCAGCCGAGAACAGAAGTACCAATCTCGTAGTCGAATCGCTTGAAGGTGGTGTTGGCATAGTCGTTGCAGCTGCGCTGCCAGCGGAGAACGGCAATGGCCTTGAAGACAACCCAGATGGCGATAGCAACGCTGGAAGACCACCAGATGATGGGGTTTCCAAGAAGGTAAACCTGCTTGTGCTGGCGACCCCAGAAGTTGATACCACGGCGAAGAATGGGCCATGACTCAGGACGGGAATCCCAAGCGTGAGAGTCAGTGAGACCGGCGTTGGTTCGCCACATGACCTGCTGAAGCTCCCAGAACTTGCCAAAGAAGCCAGGGTTGCGGTAGTTGACCTTCTCAACGTCACCCTCCAGCTGAGGGTGCGAGTTACCCTCAATATACCACAGACTGTTGGGAAGAGTACCACCACGAGCGCAAGTTACTTCCTGCTGCTCTGATGCCCAATCAGGAAGCTTAACCTTGTGAGAGAACAGAACACAGCCAGTCATGACATGAACAAGACGGAACTTGGACTCAATGGTGCGGAGACGCTCCTTGGCGACAGATCCTCGGGTCTTCTTCTTGACAATCTCAACGCGGAAGAAATCGTTGGCATCTCCCTCAAAACCCTCATAACCGTAGGCAGAGACCTCGTTTTGCCAATCAGCCTCGGTGATAGGCGCACGGACATCGTGGGAGTGGAGGCGGCGATGAGTAGGACCGTGGTAAAGACGAAGGACGGTACCATCGGTAATGTACTGAGGCTCAGGAAGGGCGTCCCAAGCCTTTGTGCCGTTGATAGGCTGGCCATCAATGCCAAGAGGCTGGGTCTGGTTCTCAAGAAGCCAGATGTTGTTGTCATCCTTGTGGGGGTACAGGGTGATCTGCTGCTGCTTGCTACCGGTGGGGTACATGAGAGGATGCGAGTGGAGATAACCACCCTGGGTGTTGACATGGCGGATGCTAACACGGGAGCCCATCATGACATCAGCAGGAACATCCTTCATACGCTTGTTGTTCAGAGTGGCCTGGAACTCGGAGCTCATGAAACCATCACCATCACCAGGGTTCTGGAGGCAGACGAAATGGATGGCGAACATGGCCAGGTAGAAAGTAACAGGAACGACGATGAGACAGAAGACACGAGCCATGAAGTGCTTAGTGAAAAGACGCTAAGAATGTGTCAGTCAAGAAGTCAATGTTGGCCATATCAACAATTGCTTACCATGGACACGTTCTTGTTGTCGCCGAGGAGGACCCAGAGCTGAAGAAGGGTGAGGGATCCAACCCAAGCGATGGTGAAGAGTCCAACCCATTTGATGCTCACGGTGATACCCAGACCAAGGCCAGTGAGAACGAGCCAGAACCACCAGCTCAGCTGGAAAGCCTTGGAAGGGCCAAGCTCGTGCTGGTTAGTAAAGCAGGTGAAGGAGAGGACAGTGAAAGCGGTAGCGGCGACAAGGGGCGAATCGAGGAGAATCAGACGAGCCTGGGTAAGAAGACCGTTCTCTGCAAGGAGTCAGTGATCAGAATATCCATGGCGCAATGGATGAACCGAGAATACTAACCAAAGATGATCAGACCAGCGCCCATGGTAGCAGTCATAGTTCGGCAACCAACAGCCTTCAAGGTGAAGAACATGCAGGGGATCAGAAGAATACCGCAAATAGCAGGGAACATTCGCATCGCAACATAGGGAACACCAGGCTCAATGTAGTCCTTGCCAATCTCCTTGAAATCGAAGCTTCCGTCGAAACCAGCGAGCCATCCGGTAAGAGCGATAAGCATCTTGGCCAGGGGAGGGTGAACGTCCATGAAGAACTTGCCCTTGATGTACTTTGTAGCAAAACCACCGAAGCTGTTAACAGAAACATACAGGTTAGCGTGTTGATAAAGGGGAGGGGCATTGAAGCGGTAACAGAGCTTCAATTAGCTGAAGAAGACGCACTGGACCTCATCGAAGACAACGCTTGTGGGATGGTAGATCTTGTAGACACGAACGATCGTAGCGAGAACCATGAGAGCCAAGGCTGTCCAGTAATCGGAGAGGGGAAGGAGGAAGACATCGTTGTCCTCGACACCATCGGATTTGTACGAGGTAGACTTGTTGTTCTTCTTGTTGGACTTGGTGGTGACAGAAGTAGTCTGGAGCGGCTGAGCAGGGACTGCAATGGGCTGCTGCTTTTCTGTCACAGGCGTCGAGGCCTTGACCGGCGGTTGGGGACTTTTGCCCCTCGTACGAGCCATGGCAGTAGAGTATCAGTATATAAGTCGAATCGAATTGGTCGTAGATGGACGTTGGGTCCGAATCGTTCGTTCGAAGTAACGAGAGTTGATGAAGAAGAGCTATAATAGAAACCGGTGGGAGGGTCTAGGAATACCTCATCGATAAACCGGGGTTTGTTTTAAAACAAAGAGAACAAGAAGAGAAGAGAGAAGAGAGAAGAGAAAAACGACCCAAAACTCAATCGCAGACCGCCGTTATGATACGAAAATCAGTAACGGTAGGCGATACAAATAAGCCTGGGGGAGGGAAGAATGGATAGGGATGTTGGGGGTGGTGGATGGTTTGCAAGGAGGAAGAAATAAAAAAAGGGAAGGGGAAAAAAAAGAGGGATGAAGCTTCAGGGGATAAGGCAGCTAACAACTACCTTATGCGGGCTGAGACTGTAACTGGAAATGGTGATAGGGATAGAATGGATAGACTCGAGTGGTCTGGTCCAGCTGATGGTTGCAGTAACTATACGAGCAAGCGCGTCTTCCAGTGTCACACACTCAGATCTCTCAAAAAAAGTTGTAGCTACAGTGGCCTTTTCGGCTCGTTCCTGTCTCTCTGACCTCTGACGCGACATGTCAGCCCAGTGGAGGCTCTCCCTAACGTATTGACCCCTGCAGCGAATCAAACCCGGCCCCGGCCGTGAAGATCCCCTGGTGTCCCCGCAGCGCTTGCCCCAGAACAGAGCTTCAGCAGACGCCATTGGACCTTGAAATATTGGCCGTTGTCGATAGCTCTTGATGGCAGCTTGACTCCATTGGTTTCAGCTCCTGCAAACGTGCGTGTGTGTGTGTTTGACATTGATGATCTACCATGGCTTAGAGAGAGGTATCTTCTTTATCTGAACCACAATTCCCATCAATTCCGAATCCATCCAAACATTCTATTAGAAACGTTTACCCAGTAATAAGACTGACTGCAGATGTGGCTACTGCAGCCACACAGGGGCGCTGTTGTTGAACCCACAACAGCCTGGTCTGGTTAGCGCAGCAAATGCAGTTATCAAGTTGCAAATGCAGAAGAGGCTAGGTCACCTGACTAAGCATATCTGAAATAGGCCTAGCGCATTGCAAAGCCCATAATTACTGCACAGCTAGCTAGACGGTCAATGAACAAGCACAATTAGGTTCAACATGATCTACCCATTTTAGCGCTCTTGGCTGTGGCTCCAGCTCTGGCTCAAACGAAACGACACTAATAAACATTCAGGTACACTAACTAACACGGACAACTCGTTGACCCCTTTTTTGCTCGTGATCCCAAATTGCTACGTACTGCTTGAAACGCGCGTTCTAGACCATGAAACTTTTTGCTTCTGGCATGTCCAGCGGGGCTATCTTATCGTGTTCATTACCACCGGAGTAATCAACTAACTCGATATAGGGTATCTCAATTCAACCTCTCATATACTCTCAATGCAATTGACTTTTGTCAATACACAAACTATAAGTCACATCAAGCTCAAGATCCTCCACTTCACTGTCAGCAACATAGTCGTCTTCTTCGTCGCCTGCTCATACCACTCCTACAGGAAACCGTCTTAAAGAGCTAAGGTTCCTGGTGAGCTTTGAGAGCTCCCCTCGATTGCAAATAGTCTGCCCACTGTCGAAACCCAGCAATCCAATGCGGAACACCTTCTGGTTTCGCCAACTCAGTCAGTGAAGCCTTTCGAGGAGATTCTCGAGTCAACCAATTGTGACCCTGGGCATCTAATACATCAGCCATGGACGCTGATACGATGGTCTGGACCTGTCCGTCGACGAGGGAGAACTCCTGAAGTGCCTGCATCGCTTCACTCCACCGCGACAATGCAACCTCATAATCCGATCTGATATGTGATAGCTTCGCCAAGATGACATACACCCGCAGCCTCTCATACTTGAGAAGACTGGGGCGTGATTCAATATCAACGCATATCCCTTCTGCCTCTTCATAACGCTCCTGGGCAAAAAGAGCCTCGGCCAAAGCCAGTTCCAGAAGAGATTTCCCAGGTAAGGGGTCAGGTCTCTCGGTTCGTCGTATTATCTCCGCTCGAAGATATTCCTCACCACTCGCAGGCTCATCGAGTTCTCTTAAAGCATCAGCAAGATCGCATGTCAAATCCCGAAGATCTTCATCAAAGACTAGCTCACTCGGTTTCTGTGACGTTTGGTGAGCTATCTTGAGAAGCTCCAATGATCTGCTGAAATTTCCCTGGTATCGCATGACCCTGCCCAGTAAAGAATGTTTGCGGAAATCGAGCACCTCCTCTAGAGGCGACGGAACATCACCGAGAGGATTCCAACCTTCCAATAGCTTTTGTGCAGTGAACAGATCTGCCACCTGAATTGCGTTAAGAGAGCGTTGGATGATTGCGACACCAACTTCGCATCTTATCCGTTTATTCACAACGGCAGCCGGGTCGCTGGATATAAAATCCTGGAGGCTACCCGTGGCTTCGTCCATGTTCCCACTGAGACGGCCCAAGACTGCCTTGGTCTGTCCAATACAGAGACGAAGATGTGTATCTTTTAAACGTCCAGCAGCCAACTCGGCTTGACCTATCGCAAAGTACTTCCAGGCCATGTCTGGAAATCGAAAGGCCTCAATCAGCGTAAGCATGAAATCAGTTCTCGTGGCTGTAGGCAACTCGTCGAACTTGTCATGGAAGGCTTCAGCAACATGGTGTAAATGTGGTAAGAATGATTTAACCACAGGTTCTCTTTTCTCATGTCAGCGATTCGAGCTCGTTGATCGCTGATATTTAACTCACGGAAATTCAATGTACTTCCAAGGTATGGCCCTATATGCCACAACCAGGGCTTGCTGTCGCCAAAAGGGGAGAGCATCTGGAGCGAGACCTCGAAGGACTCGTGCAGACATATCCTCATTCAAGTGGTACGTCTCATCAGGATATTTGAGCACAGCTGCAGACTGGCACAACTCATTAAAGGCTCGTGTAAGTCTTTGAGTATCCGCCAGGAGGTCAACCAATGTCGGAGCCAAGCCAGCCCTTGTCGCATCGATAAGCTCTATTTCGCCTTCATTTGTCCATCTTTTTCGAGGGGTTGATCCCCGTATAAAGAGCTCCAACGGAATTTTCTCGCAGGGTGAGAAGAATGAGAGCAGAACTAATAAGACACTGGCATCTTCGGATCGGGTGGAGCTCTCATCAAACAAGGAATGAGAAGCAGCCTCGAGGGCAGAGTTTCTCCATGCAGTCAACTCCATCGAGAATAGTTCACAAGAAGTTCAACGCTGCATGAAGGAGAGGAGGGATTTATTTGACAGCCGTGTTGACGACGGAGAAGCTTTACGCCGAGAAGAGAGCCCACACACTCTGTCTTGGGGTGTTTTACTTTTTTTTCCCACTGCTGGGTAT
The DNA here is from genome assembly GCA_012977745.1 of Fusarium anguioides. Classification (NCBI taxonomy): domain Eukaryota; kingdom Fungi; phylum Ascomycota; class Sordariomycetes; order Hypocreales; family Nectriaceae; genus Fusarium; species Fusarium anguioides. The sequence goes on along the minus strand of JAALXK010000400.1, from coordinate 11,948 downwards.
TTAGCCAGACTTTGTCCTCAATGAGGCTATTGATAAGCCCCCCTGAGAATGTTGACAGGTCTGGACTCGAGATAAGCGGTCTTGAATGCCGAATACCGGTGGTGTGTTGAAAGATACTATACCGGCCTTGGGATGTAGGTCGGGGAAAACGGCGAATGCTCCGTGGAGTGGCAGCTGATAAACGTCATTTAGGGTATTGCGGGGTATCTAGATCCAATGCTAACCGATGGAGTAGTCTATCTGGAGTCGTGGAGATAAAGTACGGTAATCTGAAGTCGCACCAAAAGTCAAGACAAGATAAGTCAAAGTTTGAGTTGTACAGTCAACCATAGATATAATCGTAGGTAATCAAGATATGAAGTGGCAGGTGGTCTGTGAGACTCGACGCCTTTCCACTAGTCTACCCGTTAAAGAAGTTAGTTATGAGAGACATATGAGAGAAAGAAAAGCAGCCATTAAAACTCATTCCGTTGGCTCATCTGCACTCTGGACCGTGCGACTGAGCCAAGGCATGTACGTCAGGCTTTGACCAATTAACCCCATGTGATGAAGGACCAATAGTTGTTGAGATCTTGATGCTGAGCCAACTTACAGGCGATTATGTCCATGAGCTTACTATTTGAGGATAGTTTGTACTTAGTCAGATGGCATATATGAGTCTGGAACAAACATGGAGGAGATATTTTACTGCATGTGCAATACATGACTGCAACTCTACCTAACCTTGCTTGATCATCAAGTAGGAGAGGCTACTGAGTAAGCATCTGAATCACAACATGCATGGCCAAAAGAATTGCAGACAAAGACAATAACTAATGAAAAAACAGGGAACCCTGGATGTTATGTAGGGACTTAATTTAACTACGATTTATCAGAACTGGCGAGTAAATAAAGGTTCGGGTCAAAATAAGGTTGCCCAAGTTTAGGTAGTGATCGCGTGTAAGTTCCCTAAGGTAGGTGTAAGGTACCAACGTTTACCCGGAACAATAATCCTCCGAGAAAGCTTCGCGTCGCCAAAGTACTACCTCGAAATTTCCCAAGTCGCCATCAGACTAGCAGCTCCATCAGCCTTTTCTTTTCCTCAGCGCGTCCTCTTTCACAATGGCAGCCGTAACAACCAACGGCGATGCCGCCGCAGTCATCCTCGATGATATCAAACCTCCCGCCGGTGTTGTCCTCCCTCCTCGTGAGATTCGAAATGTTCTGGAAAAAACAGCAGGCTACGTAGCGCGAAACGGCGCTGTATTCGAAGATCGCATCCGCGACAAGGAGCGCTCCAATCCGAAATTCAGCTTTCTCAACCCTTCCGATGCCTACCACCCCTTCTACCAATGGCGACTCGATGAGGTGAAGAGTGGACGTGGTACGGCGATTGCCGCTGGTCGCGTGGGTGAACCTGCTGTTGAGGCTCCCAAGCCTCAGGGACCACCCAAGCCTTCTGATTATCAATTCTCTGCCCGAACGCCTCGCATCAACCGAAAGGATCTGGATGTGATTCAACTGTCGGCTCTCTTCGTAGCTAAGAACGGTCGCCCGTTTATGACACAGCTGGCCCAGCGCGAAGCCGGCAACCCGCAGTTTGGCTTCCTCATTCCCAACCACACTCTTCACAACTTCTTCCAACATATTGTCGACCAATACACAACACTATTGCGCGCGAGTGGTCTCGGAGGTGAAGGTGGAAAGCTTCAGCAGGAGCGCATAAAGGAACTCGAAGCCAACATCAACGATAAGTTTTTGGTCCTCAACCGTGCCAAGCAACGAGCCGAATATGCCAAATATGTCGAATCTGAACGTCAAAAGAAGGAAGAGGAAGAGGTTAAAGAGAAGGAAGAATTTGCTCAGATCGACTGGGGCGACTTTGTCGTCGTTGAGACCATCACCTTTAACGATGCCGACGAACATGCCAACCTTCCACCTCCTACCAACCTGTCCGATCTCCAGTATGCATCCCTCGAAGACCGTAACAATGCGTCTATTAGCGCTAGCCTTCGAATTGAGGAAGCCATGCCTGACGAAGACACGTCATACAACGCATATCCCAACCAACCCGGCTCCTATCCCATGGCTCCTCAACAACCAGCTTACCAACCCGCCCAGATGCCTCCTCCCATGCAACCGTACGCCCCTGTTCCACAACAACCGCAACAGCCGCAGCGATCTGCCCAGGAGGAGGAAGAGGAGCGCCGTATCCAGGAACGCGCAGAGCAGCAAGCCCGAAAGCATCAGGCTGCTGCCGAAGCACGTGGGGGTGCTCCTCCTATGAAGATCAAAGAGAATTATGTCCCCCGTGCAGCGCAAAAGGCTGCTAACAGACAGGGTGCCCAGACGGCGCTATGCCCCAACTGCAAGCAGCAGATTCCTATGAATGAGCTCGAGGCTCACATGCGAAGTACGTGCCCCTTACCCTATCTAAGAGAAATGATTTACTAACCTCCTTTTCAGTTGAACTTCTTGATCCCCGTTGGAAAGAACAGAAGGCCAAGGCTGATACGCGTTATGCATCATCCAATATCTCGCATGTCGATGTCGCAAACAACCTGAAGCGTCTCGCGAGTCAACGTAGCGACGTCTTCGACCCTGTTACCGGGCAAGCCATTTCCGAGGACGAGCTGGCGCGCAGAAAGAAGGCTGCTATTCATAGCTATGACGGTGCCATGGACGCTAAGAGCCAGGCACAATTGGGTCACATGCAGAATGTTAACGTCGAGGAGCAGATCCGCGCTATTCACCAAAAGTTTGCCGATAAGAAGTGAGGTCCCTGGTTGATGGGCGGACTGCGCCCGCTCGGAGGCAACGAAGAACAGACCGGTAGCCCCCTGACCTGATGATGTCGCAGGGAACGCGCCGGCCTTGTGTATACGGATCATGTGTAAAACTACATGTCGCGTGCGATAGGCGTTGTAGGATCAGGCCCAAGGTGAGGCACATCTGGCGTATGGCGTTTTCATGATTATATGGGCTTATACTTGTTTGATGCAGCTCAGCTTTTGCACGAGAGTTTTGGGAGTGCCGATTCGAGAGCGTCTGGGCTGGCTGGTTGATTGACCGAATGGCTGTTTGGAGAAGAGCAGAAATGTACTTCTCCTGCGTATACGGCCTGTTCATGTCTTGCCGAGAGGCAGACGTATGGTTAATATCTGCTTCATGATTGACAGATGGCTTGAACCAGGAGCGGCCCCGGTTGAGATACAGCAGCTTGGATCAATTCATAATAAGGCATTATATAGGTACTGAACTTGCTCGAGTGTGATACATGGGGCTGCAAGCACTTGGAGCCCCATTGTTTGAATATAAAACAATAACAATTATTTATATCACAATATTTAATACTTACCAAGTACAGTGAATCCATGTTGTCTCAGAAAGTCAATTATCAGCCACTATATTTAGCCCTCGTCTTTGTATTTATTGGTTGGATATCTCCGTCTCTCACTTGTGCAAAGTCGTAACTCTCATTGTTACACAAACAAATCACCAACAACAAAACGGAGTCCGAATGACCCGAAACAGGCTTTAATGCCCGTTATTTGTTACCGATTGTATCACTGACCAAGGAAAGTCGAAGAAAAGAGAGGGAAAAAAAGTACTTATGATTATCCCTGTCCTAGACCAATTCCTCAAGTACCCCGCCCTCTCCCCACCTCCACTTCTCTTTCACTACCTACCTCAAACCTCATCTCATGCGACAAGAACATCATACATAATACTTACTCTTCTCTTCTTCATCTCCACCTCCGATTACGAAACACCACCCAACAACCCTCTCTTTATACCGCTACAAACACCAAAACTTGCGCTCTAAATCCTAATATCTATAGCGCTCAACCGCTAAAACTCACTTCAACACCACCACCAACATGGCGTCCGACCAGGATAATTCGGGCCTTGATGCGCCAGGCTCACAATTCCACCGACCAATTCTGCAATCCATGCCTGATACCCGCCAGCAGAGCTTTGACGAGATCTACGGTCCTCCCGAGAACTTCTTGGAGATTGAGGTGCGCTCTCTCCTTGCGCCAAATCATATCACCAAACGCACGAGAGCAAGGCTTACAAAGCGCTATATATAGGTCCGCAACCCAAGAACACACGGTATGGGTCGCCACATGTATACCGATTACGAGATCCTCTGCCGTACAAACATTCCCGCCTTCAAGCTCCGCCAGAGCAGTGTCCGTCGTCGATACTCCGACTTCGAGTACTTCCGCGATATCCTCGAGCGCGAGAGCGCCCGTGTTACTATCCCTCCTCTGCCTGGAAAGGTCTTCACCAACCGCTTCAGCGATGACGTTATTGAAGGTCGTCGCGCAGGCCTCGAGAAGTTCCTCAAGATTGTCGTTGGTCACCCCCTGCTGCAGACGGGCAGCAAGGTCCTGGCTGCTTTTGTCCAGGGTGAGTTTGTCGCTAGGTCTATCTTTGCTATCATGATGTCTCGATTGACACGCTCCTCTCCTAGACCCTAACTGGGATCGCAACGCTTGGTGACGCCTTCGTCTGATCTGGCCCTTTAAAGCGATGTCCTCTTCTCGTTCTCGCTCCCCATCCCCATCTCCAACTCCACGCCAACCTCGAAAACTTCGCAAGCGAAATCCGGCTCTTAACCAGGGAGACGCTCCTCTCGACAACATGCCATCCCCGTGACTACAGCAGCAAGTCAAGGAAACAAACGAAGGGAACGAAAAAAAAAGAGGTTGGGATGGCTTTCCTCTTCACGTACATATTACGACGACTCTTTGTTCCATGTGGGAAAAGCAAACTCTGATCCAGTCCTTATGTCTTCAATCCGTTTCGAAAAATTGCTCTTTCAACTTGCATTCCATACCAAATTTGAAGCTTCGGGACTCAACTTTTTGGCGACTAGTTTTTGTTTCACTCATGAGGGCGTTGATGGACTGATGGGTTTTCTTGTATCCATATCATCTACTCTGAATAACACGAGTGATCCGCCTTATCAGATCCCGAATGTGAGAACAACAGCACACATTTGGGTTCATGAACGCAGAGATAGCGATGCAGTTTAAATTTCATCCAGTCATTGGCTTTCTCATAGCATCCCATGGGAGATAAAACTCTCTAACTAGAATGCTAAGCTTCTGATGGTACAGCAAAGGTGTGGTGATATCCTGGAAATAAACGCGCCTCTCCTATTATACATAATTTCGTACAATGTCTTTTATGTGAGCATGAGCATAAGCATGAGTGTAGGTGTTTCGCCATTTCCTTCTACAGACCCTTCCGCTCGCCAAACGCCGAAAACAAAAGACGCCTTAACCACGCCGTCTCCCCTTTTTAGTTTTTCGTGATTTCCTCATGCCCCAGCTCTTTTTTCAAGACCTCGGGTGTTGTGCAATGATACAAGAGCGAGTAGTGCTTTGCAAAGCTTTCAAAGCTTCATAGCGACTCGCGTCGGATGGTGTTACAAGATATCGAGCGACAAATGGGTAACTTGGTCGCTTCATCGTAATTGAGTGCGCTCGTCAGTCGTCTGATGTCCTACGCAGGCGTATGGAAAAGTCGGAGAATGCCCTCGTACATGGCAAACATGATGGCGGCGCTAGGTACCGTTCGCATGAGATGAGGTGTGAGACCTCCATAGAGACCCATGACACCCTCTTCAAGCCATACGAGCTTGAAACACTGAACAAGGCCAGTGTATTTGGGGAGGCCATTCTCCATCGGCGCCTGTCGTAGTCGTGTTCGCGCAACCTGTTGCAATCTTGTTAGTATCTCGAGAGGACCCAGTGTCTTATATCAATGACGTACCTCGTGGGGATAAGCGATAACAGCAGCAACCAGCTTGGCACTTCCAGCAGCAAAACCCTTTCCAGTCCAGTCAACAGTCTTGTCCCACCATGTCTGCTCACGACCACTGAGGACAATCTGGTTATGCCTGCGGGCCAGAGATGCCTTCATCTGCTCATAAAGCATCCATTGCATCGTTGACTCTACCACGCCGAGGTAACTAGCGCTCATGCCACGGTAGAGACTTCGAATACCTTCATCTCGGACGATCTGGCGTATACAATCGTAGCTGTTGCGATACTTGCGCATCTGGGCTCCACCAGCTGCCACATTCTTATCCAGCTGTAGACGAGTCTTGATCATCCAAATGGGGTTTGTAGCGGTTGAAGTGATTACACCAGCTGCTACACCAGCCGACAGATGAACCCAGGGGGCCTCCACGCCGTTGTTGAGATGTTCGGATATCAAGCGCTTTCCATTGCCGTAGACATAAAAGTTGATAGCACGGGCTGGCACAACTCCCACCGAGGTAGGGCCAAGACCTTTGAAGAGCGCTCGCCAGCCCTCGTTCTTGTATACTGAGCCGAGAATTTGGAGGGTATCGTTCAGGTGATATAGTGCAGCTCGGGCTGGGTTGAGTCGGCCAATAACTTGAGCTTGAGCTTCGCGCTGGGCTCGGATCTGGGCCTGGTAAAAATCGGATTGCAATCGGGTCTTGAGAACATCGAGGGGAGCTGTGACGGCAGCGGCAGTCATTCCTCCAACACTAAATATCATTATCATGTCAGTCTTGTGGTTCCCCGCAAATTAATCTTACGACAAGTCGTCGCAAGCCAGTCCAGTTGGTCGGTGATCGAACACTGGTTGAGATTTACCTACCCTCCAGCAAACATGTGAACCCAAGATTTGGCAAAGGGCAAGGCCTTGACGTTGCCCTGGATTGGAGTATCATCGGGAAGTACATCACCAGTCTCTCGTGACTGAATGAGTGCCGAGTGGTCCATAGGAACATGGCTATGATGAAAAGGTTTCTCGTCGCGGCTCGACATGATGTGCGATGTAGGTTGATGGTGTGACATTGCGAGAGGTAGGTTATTTTCGATTACAAAGTTGTTGTAAGGTTCTGGATGTCCTTGGTTGTGGGTTGTTCTGATTGTGTTTTTTATCGTTTCTCTCGAGTATTCGTCGTCTGAAATTTTGATTTTGCGCGGGGGAGTCGGGAGAGGTAGCGACCTCCAATTCAGCTTGTGGATGTTGTATAACTAAAACAACATGTGTGATGTAAACATCAGTCAAAGATAGACGAAGGTCCAGTCGTCAAGAGGTTGTTGAAGAAGAGGAATGACCTTTGGTGATCGAAAAAAGATGGAGAATCTTTTTTTCATGAATCAGCGAAGTAGTTACATGGCAGCCCAAGCAGCGTCAGTGTCAGTGCTGGTCTGTCGGTAGCGGTAGGGTCGCCTCCATCCTACCAAAACTTTTTTTCTATGACTGTTACTGGACGCGCTCTGGGCTGCGGGACCTGTACTTTGTAGAGTGGCGCTCCACTATGTAACTGCACTGATGGGGTCTTAAAGGTACGTACCTATCTTTAGTCAACCTATGCCTTAAATGTGGGACTGGAATTAAAGCCGATCCAAGCCAAGATGAATCAAGTACAAAAATTGGCATAAAATCATGATGAGATAGTTGCAAGCATGGGTATGTATTGTATAGATTTATATTCATTGATATCATAATACATTCATTGTCTTCTCTCCATCTCTCCATCTCTTCATCCCTTCTTCTTCTTCTTCATCTCTCCGTATCGACTCTCATAATCTACTCGATCATGCGTAAAACGCCAAAGGAGCTATCCTGACTAGACAGTATCAGCTGGGCGAAGGATTCAACGAACCATCACCACTCCTGTACGTACTATTCGAAGGTATTGCCAGCGAATTCGTCAGACCTGCGACATTTGCTCCTGGCGCCAATGTTTCGACCGAATGGTTACTGTGATCTGATCTGGCTGATTGCCCTATTCCGAAAGGAAGTCGGTGTCGTTCTGCACTCAGGTCAAATCGATGCATCGAAGCAGTCGATGGCTCCATTGTGCTCGGTAGATGCCCATTATCTCGACTGGGTGGCCTGGATCCTTCATCTGTGCCGTATGTTCCTGGAGTTCTATCTCCAGATGTCCTTCCTGCTTCCTGTCGCTCTCCAATTCTACTCGAATGTCCGTCTTTGGGGTCTAACGTGTCAGGTGCTGGCCCACTATCCGATTGTCCATCGACATCCATTTCATCCCTGAGGCCCATGTCTCGTTTGAGCTGTCGAATCTCGTCATCTGTGACTGTCTTCCAACTACATTTAGCGTGCTTTTTAGTACACCCTGAACATGCCGTCAAATGTTTAACGCATTCTACCCGAAGCCTTCTGCAACGATCACAAGGTGGGTTGATCACATCTCCTTTGCCCAGTTGGTCGGTTCTCTGCGTGATTAGGGAACGGAAAGCTGCCTCGCGGCTGTCCATCGCAGGCTGTACCGTCGTCTCTGCTGAGTGACCACCGTATCTTGATCCATGCGTTTGTGAGTGAGTTGTGCTGTGAGCTGGTGATGGCTGACTCAGGGCGGTTATGGGGATTCCTGTGACTGAGGTTGATCGCGATGGCGGTGGCGAAGCTGATGCTGTGAGAAACTGCTGCAACAAATCTGCATGCAGATCGTATCCAGCACCAAAGTTTGTAGTTCGCTGCGAACTATTACTGCTGGTGCTATTGGCGGGCTGGTATCGTGACGGCGATGTGTCTTGTGTGCTCCTACGTCGGCGAATATCTTGTTTCCGCTGTCCTAGCCGATGATTTAGTATACGAGCTCTTGCCGCTACTTCATCAGCTTTCTTGTAAAGAATGGATGTTCTTTGTTCCAGTATGTCCAAAGTTGCTAGCTCTGCCGTCTCATCTTCCTCAAGGGGGTGATCCAGAGGAAATCGATCCAATGCGCCAGACCATACCAAACGCCAATCATCTTCCAAGATCTCAACTTGTGAGCCCTTGAGAACAAACTGACAGCATCTGGAACCATCTGCTTTTTGAACAAGGGTAAAATCCTTGGGGTTTGACCTGGCAAAACTGACTACATCAAGCCAGCTAATGGGATTAGAGAAGGGCTGTAGTGGTGTCGTCTTGATTGGCCCGTCAAAAAACTTCTCAATGCCTCTCAAGAGTCGGGGGCCAGTAAGCTTGGCTCCAAGACTTGCTGCAAGACTCTCATGTCTGTCCAGAACGCCTGATGCATGTCAGTCACAGGATTGACCTTGCAGATACAGCCAAAAATCTTGGCATTCTTACTCTCATATTCGCTAATCAGACCAATTATGTCTCCAAATGTATCGGCGTCACCTTGAACGAGGCTCAAATGGGATGCATTCGACCTCGGGAGATAATGGATATTACCGGGAACGCCTTGAATGTCGGTCGAGTTAGCATATCCTCCAAGCGAACAAGCTGTGCCAGCGCACCATGACAGAAAAGCCGGATACAAAAGCAGCAAGCATGTGCGTCCCTGGAGGAATCGAGCTAAACGCTTCGTCCGGCGAGGGGGTCAAACCATGTACAACGGCTGCTGATGCAATATTGCCGTCCTGTCCTTTCCCCTTTCCAGTCCAGTCCTGTTTGCGTGTGCCGTCAGGTGACAACATGCATTGAAGAATGTAGGTAGGAGTGCACGACACATGCATGTATGTATGTATGTAAGTAATGACAACTAGGTCAAGACAGACAGACAAGCAAACAAGACAGTCTCATGCGTAGTGGCAGGTGCTACAAACGGAACGTCTCAGGATGTGAGGCGACACAATATGGTGCAGCGCTTGATGGCTGTTGTCATACTGGACATACCTTGCTGAAGAGATGTAGGCGCGTGCTGAGCACGTCCTTGACCACCGGCATCATCGACATCACGCTTTCTTTTTGCGGGTTCTGAGTCGGAAGTATGACCCATGATGGGTGACTGGCTGGCTGGCTGGCTGGCTGATTGATGTGTGTAAATGCGAATGTATGTGGTGTTTGGTCAAAGGAACAAGCCAAGAATTATAGGCAAACTTGGCATATGCGTGTGAGCACGAGTGTGTGTGTGTGTGTGAGTGAGATAGAAAGAGGCGCTTACGTTTGTTCAAGCCAACGTTCTAGCCGGGATTGAACCCTTAATTGGCCCGTTGCAGCGGGAAAATCTTCTCTTGGATCGTGTTGAAAAGTGGACGGAATAGTAAGATATCAAGGGCGTGTATGCGTGTATATGAAAGAGATTTGACGGTGACGAGGAAATAAGAGTCAGGTGAGTGGCGACGTCGCAAAGGGACTGCAACTGGGATTGATTCAGGTGAGAGAGAAGAGAGAGGAGGAGACAACGACATCGGTTATTGGAGATTCATGGCGACAGAGTAAAGGTAAAGTTGGAGTTGAGTTGAGTTGAGGATAAATTGGATAAAGTTGTCTGTCGATTTGCAGGCAGGCAGGCAGGCAGGTAGGTAGGTAGGTAGGTAGGTAGGTAGTATACCTAGACCTAGGTAGGTAGAGGGTCTTCGTTCAGATGCAGGTAAATGGCCGCCAAGAGGAGGATAATCGCCAAATGCTCCGCGGAGAGAGTTCAATTTATTCCTCCTGCACAGAAAATCCCTCGTGCGAAATAACGCACTGAGCTACGACGGGTAAAGTTGGAGACTCTAAAGTGGGTGAGGAGGAGCTCTCAACGGTTGATGAAGAAAAAGGAGATTTGAAGAGGGTCAAATAATCTCTACTCAGGGGGGAAAAGAGAGACGAGACGAAGAGGCAGAGGCACAAGCACAAGGAAATGCGGAAAAAGAATCTCAAGCAAGTGTAAAGTGCCGGGGCGATGTGGGGGGAGAGAGGGACTTGAAGATGCGCGGAGGTGGACGAGGTGTCGGATACCAGGGTAGGTACTTGGATTCCGGGTCCCCGTACACGTCTATAACAAGTACAATGATGGGAGAAAAAAAAGAAGAACAAACAAACGGCCAGATCGATTGAATTGGGTTTGGATGGAACAAGGTGCGGGCGCCAACCTGACACCAAAATCTCCGAATGACAGCGCCTAAAACATATGGGATGGCGGGTATGAGGCTTGGTTACTGAGAACTTTTAATAAGAATAGGAATGAGGTAGGCCAAGATAGTATTTGAAGGACTCTTGGCTAAATAAGACAAATACCGCCAGTAACCAATTCAATGTAACTGAATGACACAAATACATACCCTGACTTGACTTTACTTGCGCATAGGTACTGTACATGCGGATAGCGGGCGAGCGGGCGGGTTCATGATCCAATGCTAGTGCACTGTAGGTAGCTTGATTTCCTCTTTAGGACAGCTCATGATGGGTTGAGTAAATTGATCCTCAAGAGGCCTCCCTCCTTTTCAATGGAGTCAAGTAATCAAGTACATGCAAAAAAAAAACAACTCATTCAAACGTGATCGATCACCTACCTACTTACGGTTGCTATCCTCACTGTGGTGCAGTTTAAGGACACNNAGACAGACAGATTACAGGCGGTAAACAAGCTCAAGCTGCATGAATCTAGGCAGTTTCAAGTCATCTGAGTGAGGCAATATTATTATTGATGACCTGGATCATCAAACTGTGGAGAGTCAGTGCAAGTCAGTTGGATGGGATACCTTATGCATGCTCGTCAATCTGCTTTCCCGAGGCACGCGAGCGATATCTGGGGCTCTTGTGTTCCTCTCAATATCATGGCACAACAGTACAACATTCGGTCTCACGGCACTGAAAGTCGGTAAGTGATAGTCACTAATCGACAGAGCTGTACTGCATTTTGTTAGACTCGAACTCATTAGCCTTGAAGATCAGAGTCTGTTCTCTCGTTAGTAGACGATTACGCGGTGAACTGAGTATGAGGTATAATTATCGTATTTCACATGTTGAAGCGTTGCTATCTTCATTCCTACCAATCATTGGCTCAATCGTAAGGGTATCACTCAAATCAAGTTCAAGTCAAGCTCTCTTCTAGTAGTCCACTTGTACACCGATTTGACACATACCAACCCCACAAATTGCCCAATCTCACACACCTATAATTCCTTGTTAGTATTAGCATCCTTCACCCCACCAAACACATCACAAGTTCCAACTTCACTTCAAACCAACCCCACGCTCATCACCATCTCACACCTCATCTCTCCAAC